>JALIZH010010527.1:0-38313 GCA_030522465.1 Rhipicephalus appendiculatus | reverse complement strand
ACGGACAGACGGACATCCGGACGGACAGACGGACATCCGGACGGACGGACATCCAGACGGACGGACGGACGGGCGGACATCCAAACGGACGGACGGACAAACAGACAACCGGACGGACGGACGGTTGTCTGTGCGTCCCGTCCGTCCGTCCGTTTGGATGTCCGTCCGTCCGTCCGTCCGTCCGTCCGTCCGGATGTCCGTCCGTCCGGATGTCCGTCCGTCGGTCTTTCCGTCCGTCGGTCTTTCCGTCCGTCTTTCCGTCAGTGGAATGGCCACACGCTTTCGCCGAACACACTTTGGAATGTACAGCAAGTGTCCTTCAATTTTTGAGATGCTGAAAAAGGCCGGACAATTCTCCAAGGGGTGATCATTTCCCCCTTGCTGTTTAATATTGCGATGCGAAGTCTCAACCGGGTGCCCTGGAGGAGGTCCAGCGACTGCGGTACACCTTATACGCGGACGACGTAACTCTTTAGGCCACGTGGGGATCTTTGGTAGCGAAAGAGGAAACTGTACAGGAAGCGTCTCAAGCTGTAGAAAAATTTGCCAGTGCCATGGAATTCACTGCGCCCCGTAGAAATCATAAATCATCCGAATACATGGCAAACGATATAAAAGTGATCGGAACTTAGAAGTTCAAGTGGAAGGGAATAACACTCGGGACGTTAGTATAGCAACAAACCTGGGACTTGGATTCGAAGCAATGGTAGAGGAGGCCACACCATCACTACATTGAAAACCACAAGACAGATTGCAAGGATGATCCAAAGGATAACATTTCACCGGAAAGGCATGAAGGAAAAAGACACATTACGACTGGTACAGGCGCAAGTAATGAACAGGATAACATACGGCCTGCATTCCCACAAGCTAAAAAAGTGCAAAAGGGCAGGTCGACTGCATAATCCGAAGTGCTTATCAAGCAGCATTGGGACTACTTGTATATACAAGAACCAGTAAATTACCTGAGCTCGGCGTGCACAATGCGTACGCCGAGCTGAAGGCGGCAGTTGTCATCTCCCACAGAAACCGTCTAAGCAAAACAGGGTCTGGGCAGAGAGATCCTGACACGGTTAGGTATCCCCCATAGCCCAAACACTTAGACCAGGAACTGATAGGCGTGCCAGAAACCATCTGTCGCATGATTTCGATAGCGCCTCAACCGAAAAATTACTATAGAGGAAGACACAAGAAAGAGGGAAGAACTAATCAAGCGGCTTAAGAAACAATTACCAGCAAGGGCAAACGTCATATACATTGACGCGGCCAGATACAACTGGGCGAAGTGCGTAGCAACAGCAGTTGACTGGGATATGAAGGCGGTCATAAGTGCCTCTCTTTGCACTTCCCTCAATTGGCAAGGCGGAGTCCTTTTGCCATAGCCTTGGCTATTAAAGGAGCAGTGACACCAAATTTCAAATCGAGCGCAAAGAGCGGGCAAAGGCTCAACTGCGCGTTCGTACCATGCAACATCGACACTATTTTGACGTGTTCAGCTAGCGTCTAGGCCACGCCTCAGGCGCTGAGTGACGATGCGCGAGCAACGCTGACGTCGACAAGTTTAATGTTTTCATCGTGGTGCCTACTTGTGGTGCCGCTCTGGCGGCGACGCCAGGCTGCCTGGCAACGGCGTCGCTTGTTTTGTTTTGCTTGGTTCGTGCAGCGCATTCGTGTGAATCCTGCGTTTTCATTGTGCCGCTTCGGGTGGACTGTCGTGGATTCATGAGCGCGAATGTGATTATTCGAAGCTACGATCTCCATCGCATTACGTGCCAGCATGCCATGGAACCGTTGTGCGCTGCAATCATGCTCTTCAAGTAAGAGAAAAAGCGAAAAGTATGGCGCGCCATTGCGAAACGCTACCCCCACAACGCGCTCACGCAATCAAAACGCCAGGCCTCCGCGTTTCACTTTTTTTGCTTGTCGCGTTTCAGTAGTATACATTACAATTGACACATATGGCAACATTCACTAGCTGACCAGTGTTTACAACACATTGGTTATGCTTAGGTAGACGCAAACGTGACAATAAACGATCAAAGTGCACCAGTACGGAACGTATGGTTCAGAGAAATATCATTTCAAAGAAGTAACACGCACGCAGCGTTCATATGCGTAGTTGTGATGTCTTGCCAGCCAGCATGACCCAAGCGCGCGTCTCCAGCTGCCTTCTCGTCGCTGCTGGGTCGGGCGTCGATATCAGAATCACTACTCTGAAGAGGATCGAACCGTAAATGATTCACCACGTCGCAAATCGCAGCGATTCCATATTCCTCAGTGTTTTCATCGTCGCTTGTGGATGCTCTTGACGGCGGCGACGACGATGGGGGTGGCGAACACATGCCTACACGTGCGCGCCGAGCAGACGAAATGTCAGCTGAAACTCGCGTCACCATTTCGTGCGGCCACGTGATCAGATGGGGCATGACCACGGGAGGTGGCCGCTTGGCAGCGTTGGCAGCGCTAAAAATTGGCGGGCTTTGTTCCCGTTTTGAAATGCGTTCGATACTGGTCATACTAATCATTATTAGATATATTAATCCGTCTCTCTGTTGCATTATCAGTACCGAATCGTTACTAGGGGATCGATAACTACACGTTGACGCCAAAAACGCGACATGTGTAAAGTTGATGTCACTGCTCCTTTAAGGCGAAAGCCTTTAATGTCTCATGCTCACGTCCGTCCGGTGTCCGTCCGGCGTCCGTCCGTCCGTCCGTCCGTCTGTCCGGATGTCCGTCTGTCTGTCCGTCCGTCCGTCCGGATGTCCGTCTGTCCGTCCGTTCGGATGTCCGGTGTCCGTCCGTCCGTCCGGATGTCCGTCTGTCCGTCCATCCGTCCGGTATCCATCCGTCCGTCCGTCTGGATGTCCGTCTGTTCGTCCGTCCGTCCGTCCGGATGACCGTCTGTCCGTCCGTCCGTCCGGATGTCCGTCCATCCGGTGTCCGTCCGTCCGTCTGTCCGGATGTCCGTCCGTCCATCCATCCGGTGTCCGTCCGTCCGTCCGGATGTCCGTCCGTCCGTCCGTACATCCGGATGTCCGTTTGTCCGTCCGTCCATGTGTCCGTCCGCTCGGATGTCCGTCTGTCCGTCCGTCCGTCCGGTGTCCGTCCGTCCGTCCGTCCGGATGTCCGTCTGTCCGTCCGTTCGGATGTGCGTCCGTCCGTCCGGTTGTCCATCTGTCCGTCCGTCCGGATGTCCGTCCGTCCGTCCGTCTGTCCGTCTATCCGTCCGTCCGTCCGTCCGGATGTCCGTCCGTCGGTCCATCCATCCACCCGGTGTCCGTCCGTCCGTCCGGATGTCCGTCTGTCCGTCCGTCCGTCCGGATGTCCGTCTGTCCGTCCGTCCGTCCGTCCGTCTGTCTGTCTGTCTGTCTGTCTGTCCGTCCGCCCGTCCACCCGGATGTCCGTCTGTCCGTCCGTCCGCCCGGATGTCCGTCTGTCCGTCCGTCCGTCCGGTGTCCGTCCGTCCGGATGTCCGTCCGTCCGGATGTCCGTTCGTCCGTCCGGATGTCCGTCTGTCTGTCCGTCCGTCTGTCCGTCCGTCGGTCTTTCCGTCAGTGGAATGGCCACACGCTTTCGCCGAACACACTTTGGAATGTACAAAGTGTCCTTCAGTATTTAGAGAGAAAGACCACAGAGAGGAAGAGCAATCAATCATAATATCAGACTTCCAAGAAGCGTGCCGACTTCATATGAACGGACGCTTACCCGCAAAAAATCATTAAACTGATAGGACCTAACTTAACCAAGAGACACTGGGTAATCTGGTGCCCCGCGCACACTGGCCTGGAAAGGAATGAGTAGCGCACGTCCCGACCTCTTTCTGCGGTTGCTGTCTTATCAGCGCTATGGCATGAATGAACTTAACAAACTGACTAGCCCAAAAGCCAGTTCTCTTGGAAATCAGAGAGCGGACGTTTTAGCTCGAGATTTGACAAACCGACTGGAGCGTCAGCCTCCCCCAATCGAACCCCAGTTAATGGCCCCAATAGACGCTCGCGCTTACGAGCGGAGCACACGACAAAAATATAGTGCCCCCCACGAAGGTACTACGGATCTCCGCAAGGTGCAGACGGGAGCCTTTTCAAATTTATTGCGGGGGTGAGAAAAATATATCCTACGTTGTACCGTGACTCTTGTCCGTGGTGCGGCGGTTTTCCACCTTTACATCACATCTCTTGGGTGTGTGGCCAAAGGCCAGATAATTTAAACTCATTTTAAGGCAAAAACATTGTAAGCAGTTCGGAGCAGTGGCAGGAACAACTTGCCAGCTCGGACCTAGAAGTACAATTGTTAGGCGAGCAGCGCAAGCCAGCGGGGCCCTGGACGTGCAACCAACATGCTCATGAATACCCCCTGCTCTACCCCTTCCCTCAAAATAAAGCTTTGTTCTTCTTGTCGCACTTCTACATTGAGAGCAGAATAAAAACTATAACCTCGAACAGTGTGCCATAGATGTCATAGTAAAACTTGTTTCTGGGCTAGTTGGTACACTCATATGTAAATAAAAATAGAATATGTCGCACAACCACCAAGGAAAGGTTCGAGGCCCATTTCAGTCTTGAGTCCTTCCTTGATGGTTATGCGTCTTTGTATTTATAAAAAAGATTGCAATTATGAGAGAGATTGTAAGTGATTACTAGAGGCCGGATTTTTAGGCACTAAAAATCGTGTTTTAGGCGCCAAAAATAGGCAGGAAAAACACAGTTTTAGGCCCCCAAAATCGTAAATATAGGCACAATAAATTTTTACAAAAAACTCAAATTTTCGAATAAGGACGTGCGCGACCTGGTCTACGACAGGAAAGCAAACAAATGTTATATTTTATGATTGTACAAAGGCGTTAATGATTTAACATAGCCATGCAATGGTCCCTTTTCTCCGGCACGGTTTCCAGAACACGGTCTCTCCTTTTTATTGTCCAGAATGGTAAGTTAAGTGTCCACCATCGAATAAACACGCTCCTGGGTCTGCTTCTTTTCGGCATGGCTGGGAAGGGCAGCACAGAATTCAATAGCCAGACCGCTAAACGGCCAGAAGGGTATGTTAGCCCCTCGTATTGGCCGGGTATAATAGCGCAGGGTCAATTTCTCCTCTTTGTGTGAACACCATAAAGGGCCCCCTGCCAGGTTTGAGCGTTTAGAGCTAGAAGTGTAATGCATGCACTGCGCTAACGATCACGTCTGCCAAGATTTGCAACGCTACGCTCCCCGGAAGGAGGTGAAATGTCAGACTGAATGCCTCGTGCCCTTTATCTCAAGGGCGCCCGCACCAATGTGGGGGAGGTGAAGCTCAACAAGGAATGGTCCTGTGTATGTCACAGTAGTACATGAAACTGCGAGAATTATTCGAGGTTGTGGAATTTGTGCAATCTGTTATTCGATGTGGAACTTGTGCAATCTGTTACTTGAATAGAAGAATGAAAGTTAATAGAAATAATAAACTGAAAGATAATACAAATATTAAAACATACAAACGGAATGTGTACGCGTTTTTTCTTTAGTTTTTTTCTTCGAATTGAGAGCGTTGCGACACTTAGCTGCCTATATTTCTTTTGTGTTCGTGTTCTCGCCGTTCCCGCGTCGTGCCGGCGCCAGCCCTGACAACGCTTAGCATGTTTTTGGTGCATCGTCCCTTACAGCCGTTCCAGCTGTGCGACGCGCTGTGTCGTGATAAGGATACAGGATCCATGCCAGCCTCTCCAAACGCATAGACGGATCCATCCCACAGAAACAGGCAGTACACTATAGAGCGAACGCCGAAACGATACAACACCACTTGTGCGCACGACCTGGCTTGGGCATGTGTCACGAGCGAGCGCTCAAATAAGCGCGCGACGCCGATTTCGAACGGCGGCGTGAAACCCAGGCGCCTATCCGTCTAGACGCGCCCAACGCAACGAAGAAACAATCATCAAAAGACGCCCCGCGCGCGCGCCTCCTCGCCCCCTCGCCACGACAGCCGCCGCGACAACTCCGCTCTCTCGGATCGGAACACCGAGCAAAGTCTCGAACTCTCGAGAGGGAAAAAGGTGACGCAATGCCAAGTTGGGCCGTGATGAGTGGAAACTTCGAGAAAAGTCTCGCCCTTTCAAAAGCTTCGGTTGTACTACGCGCCGAGGAGAAATCTGGAAACTTCGAGAACATAGAGGCGAGCGAATATAAGCGAGCGGCGACGGAGGGTCAGGGAGGAGAAGAAGTCAGTAAGTGAGCGAGTACTCCAGTGAGAGTAAGTGAGTTTCCACTCAGTTCGTGAGTGAAGGATGGTGTTGTTTGATTGCTGAAGTGCGGTCAGTCGATCTGGAAGAATCGAATGACGACGCCGTGGGATCTGCGGAAGTTTTGAGGAGCCTTTCCTGGAAGAGAAAGCTCGGAGGATCGGGGGCGACAACCAGCGCTGGACTTTGTGTGAGTGTCTTCCTGGAAGAGAAGCATTCAAGTTTAGTTCCAAGAACTTTGGACTGAATACGTTTGATGAACATTTTAGTCTTTAAGTGTCTTGGATAGTTTAATGCATGAGATTGCATTGTAGCGCGAGTTGTTTGTTCCCGTTGTTTTGAACACCATCAGAGTTACGTTGTGAGTTGTGTTGTATTTGATACCGGCCAAGTGTGCATGTTTGTGAGTTATTGTTTGTACTGCCTTATCTGAGAATATATCTTGTTTGTGTTATCAACTCTCGGCTCTGACTCGGTCTTTGGTCCACAACCGGCGTTCGCTGGCGCATCAAAGGGACCACTTCTAAATTGTCCGTGCTTTCGTGGTGCGTTTCGGGGGGCCGATACGTCAGCCCTTGGAATCCGCCCGACGATTGCCTTCCCACTAACGGGACTCGTGACAATTATTCTGGCGTCCGCGACAGGACCTTCTTGGTGCACAGTGTGTCCAAAGTAGGGAGAAAGAGCCTTGAGTCGTTGGTAGTGCAATCGGGACGGTATTTGTGTTTTCGCACCGCGTTCTCGCTAACGGGTGTGCAGAGTGTTCGAAGTTAGGCAGATATTTTGTGCACGCGGCTAGGTTTGTTTGAGAGGCATCATGGATCTTGAAAAGTTAGTTGCTCTTGGTGAGAAGATGGGTCTCTCTGGGGCCGAGCTACGGAAGTGGGTTAGTCAGAAGGAAAAAGAAGAAAGAGAGAAGGCCAAAGAAGAAAAGGCAGCTGAGCTTGAGAGAGAAAGGTTGGCGGTTGAGAGGGCCAAGGAAGAGAGAGCAGCTGAGCTAGAGAGAGAGAGGCTAGCGGCTGAAAGAGCCAAAGAAGAGAGAGAAGCGGAGATGGCTGAGAAAGAAAGGCAACGGCAGCACGAGATAGAACTCGAACGGCTGCGTTTGCAACAACGAATTGAAACTCCCGTCCAAGCTAGAGTCGAGAGCAGTGAAAGGGAAGATAATAGCTTCCGGTTGAACCCAAGCAAACTGCTTGTGGCGTTTGATGAGAGGAAGGATGACCTTGATGCGTACCTGCACAGGTTTGAGACGATTGCTAAAAGCCAGAATTGGCCGGAGCATCAATGGTCTACAGCTTTGAGTACTTGCTTGAGTGGCGAAGCGCTCAGCGTGTACGGTAGGCTGACGCCAACCGATGCAGGTAGCTATGCAAAGGTGAAAGCTGCTTTGCTGAAGCGATTCAGATTCACTGTGGAAGGCTTCCGAGATAAGTTTCGAACAGGAAAGCCAGCTGATGGCGAGACGGCTACGCAGTATGCCGCACGACTTAGCCATTATTTCGACAGGTGGATCGAACTTTCAGAGACAGCACAGGAGTACGGTGAGCTTAGGGAGCTCCTTATCAGAGAGCAATTCCTCACCAGTTGCCACCCGAGCCTGTCGCTGTATTTGAAAGAGAGGAGAGCTAAGTCACTCGAGGATATGCTTGAATTGGCCGATCAATTCTTGGAAGCGCAAGGTGGCACGAATTTGGCCAAGGTCAAAAAGGATGGGTGCGACGATTCGAAGAAATCAGCACCGGAAAGGAAGAATTCTGAGGAGAATGTTACGCGATGCTTTTTGTGTAACCGAGTGGGTCATCGCGCTAGCAATTGTCGGACGAACTTTACGCGTCCCAGTGTGATGAAATGTTTTAAATGTGGACAAACTGGGCACAAGGCAGACGCATGTCGCAACGAAGCGAGTAAAGCCCACCAAGCAGCCTGTGTGTATGCTCCGCCGAAAGAGCAAGCAGAAGAAGACATCAGCAACGGGTTTGTCGAGCTGAAAAGCGGGAAGAAAATCCCTTTCATTGGTTGCGCGATGACAACACGGCCAACCGGTTTAACGAAAGGAATGCCTACGCTGCTTGGGAAGATTTCTGGAAAGGAAATCACGGTACTGCGAGATACAGGAAGCAGCACGGTTGTCGTGCGAAAAGACTTGGTCCGCGACACCGAGTTAACAGGCAGAACCAGCCCGGTGTGCCTGTTTGACGGTTCGATTCAGGTGCTTCCCGAGGCTATCATTGAGGTCGAGACGCCATACTTCAGAGGAAGAGTTACTGCCCTGTGCACGGCAACTTCCCTGTTTGACCTCATCATTGGAAACATCGACGGAGCGCGAGGGCCGAACGATCCGGAATGTTTGGGAGAAGACCCGAAGATAGAGCCCTCGTCAACGCAGGAACCGCGAAGAGAAGGTGCAGCGGAAGGGAATCTTGTGAAGGATGCCACCCGAGCTCAAGATGAAGCCGAGGTGCGGAAGAAAGTCAATCATGAGGTAATCGTGCCAGACGAGAAAACGTGCCGTGCAGGTGATGTTCCTACGAAGCGACCACCAACAACTATGAGTGAGAAGAGGACAAAGTCGGTCGCACAAACTGAACACTGCGTCGTGCCCGAGCTGGCTAAGCACCAGCAGCGTACTGAAGAACGCGACGACGACCTGCCGGTGTCGAATATGTCAACGTCGGTAGAGACGCCTTCTACGACACCTTTTTCGGAGACGGCTCGCAATAAGAAAAAGAGGAAAAACAGGAAGCGATCGAGCGAGCACCGCAAGAAAGGGCGTAAGCGTGACAAAAGGCACGCGGGATAGGTGTCGAGGTTGAATTTGAATGTGTGTTGGCCGTGTTGAACCTCATTGTGTTGGTTTGTTAGTATCCTTTTGTATGGTGAGTGACCTAAAGTGTCTGTGGTAGTGACGTTATGCAAGCAATGCTATTGATATTGTATAGCGTTGTAAGCTTTGTGCTTTCGCATTGTTTTGTATGAAATGTGTGATGGAGTGTTGTACTGATGTACCAGTGTTATCTTTCATGTATCGGGAAATTGAATTGCAATGTGATTTGTATTGAGAGTTCTATTGCGAATGTGACGCGCCGTGAGTAATGGACTGAGTTATGGACTCATGTAAGTGGGACTTTTGTTGTGTGATGTGTGTGCGCGCTCGTCGTGTTGTTTGAATATTATGTGATAATATTCTTGAAGTGGGGGGCAGTGTCACGAGCGAGCGCTCAAATAAGCGCGCGACGCCGATTTCGAACGGCGGCGTGAAACCCAGGCGCCTATCCGTCTAGACGCGCCCAACGCAACGAAGAAACAATCATCAAAAGACGCCCCCGCGCGCGCGCCACCTCCTCGCCCCCCTCGCCACGACAGCCGCCGCGACAACCCGCTCTCTCGGATCGGAACACCGAGCAAAGTCTCGAACTCTCGAGAGGGAAAAGGTGACGCAATGCCAAGTTGGGCCGTGATGAGTGGAAACTTCGAGAAAAGTCTCGCCCTTTCAAAAGCTTCGGTTGTACTACGCGCCGAGGAGAAATCTGGAAACTTCGAGAACATAGAGGCGAGCGAATATAAGCGAGCGGCGACGGAGGGTCAGGGAGGAGAAGAAGTCAGTAAGTGAGCGAGTACTCCAGTGAGAGTAAGTGAGTTTCCACTCAGTTCGTGAGTGAAGGATGGTGTTGTTTGATTGCTGAAGTGCGGTCAGTCGATCTGGAAGAATCGAATGACGACGCCGTGGGATCTGCGGAAGTTTTGAGGAGCCTTTCCTGGAAGAGAAAGCTCGGAGGATCGGGGCGACAACCAGCGCTGGACTTTGTGTGAGTGTCTTCCTGGAAGAGAAGCATTCAAGTTTAGTTCCAAGAACTTTGGACTGAATACGTTTGATGAACATTTTAGTCTTTAAGTGTCTTGGATAGTTTAATGCATGAGATTGCATTGTAGCGCGAGTTGTTTGTTCCCGTTGTTTTGAACACCATCAGAGTTACGTTGTGAGTTGTGTTGTATTTGATACCGGCCAAGTGTGCATGTTTGTGAGTTATTGTTTGTACTGCCTTATCTGAGAATATATCTTGTTTGTGTTATCAACTCTCGGCTCTGACTCGGTCTTTGGTCCACAACCGGCGTTCGCTGGCGCATCAAAGGGACCACTTCTAAATTGTCCGTGCTTTCGTGGTGCGTTTCGGGGGGCCGATACGTCAGCCCTTGGAATCCGCCCGACGATTGCCTTCCCAATTAACGGGACTCGTGACAGCATGTCATGTGCACATAGTGTAATCTTGCGTGCGAATGGCGTGTTGATGCGTCAACGTCGTGTGATCTTCCGGCTCCGAGTTTCTCTGATACCGAAGAGGGCAGGAAAGGAATTTGGCTTGCGAGCTCGGCAAAGGTTTCAAGCTCACCTACCGGCATCATGCTTTCGCGGCTCCTAATGAACCAATTAAAAAGTTCTCGTGGTACAAAGCTCTTCATTGGGCACGCGAACACTTCCAGTATCTAAAATTTCTCATGTGACCTGGCGAAGCGCCTTTTAAGAGTAAATTACAAACGAAACAAAAGCCATGTGCACATCTGATTTTTTCTTTTACCTACTTTCTACTTTCCCCCTGACGGCACTCCATGGTTTCGCATTCGCTCTCCATATTCCTGCTGCTGCGCGCAGGCACCTCCCGTTTTCTGCCCCCCACCACGCCCAAGTCTTCAAGGAGGTGCTTCAGTTCCATGGGAGGCCGGCACGTCCCATTTCACTGCTGCTATCGGTTGCTTCTCGAATGTTTGTTGAACTAGGGAACTAGGTTGTTGCGCCCCATAGAGTTCCGAAACGTCAATTTTGCCCGGTAACATGAATTACGGTCTCAAACTGTACTCGAAAGCAAAATTTGAGGCTAAATAGCGTTCATATAGGCACCAATTTTGAAAATAGGCATTTATGGGCACTTATAGACATTTAGGCACAAACCACAAAAATAGGCATTTATAGGCACTATAAAAACACTATAAAAGCCCTCCTTTACCCCCTAATTCATGCTCATATATCAAAGTGGCGCGATAGGAACGCGAGGAAAAAAATAGGCATTTGCCTATAATCCGGTCTCTAGTGATTACTCTTATGCTGATAAAATAGCCTCCCGGGCACAGCACGTATACACAGATGCCGACGACCGTGTTGTGTTAAAATGAGAGACGCGTAAAATGTTTGTGCCACCTGAGAAAATAGCCGGGCCGTCGATCAAGGGCGGGACGCGTTTTGTCCCCAGAGCTGCTGTCGATCACCGCCGACGCAGCGAAATTGTCATTCGTTGCGAGGAGGTTCTTGACCGCACGTTCTCTTGGTGCGCAAACTTTTGTGGTTGAGTGTACACAGTGAGGGGCTCCGTGTTTATTTTAGTGTACCGGCAAGAGAGATTTGACGCGCCGTATGCAGTTTGAGCGTAAGATACGCAGTAATATTCTGTAGCGTTGAAGGATCGCGACTTGCTACCTAGACTGTTACCGCCGTAGTTATCAGGTTTGATATTGTGCTTGGAACATGGTAACGAAAAAATCTTGGCAGAATAGTGACAACATCCTATCGCCACTCGATGGAAATAACCAGAGAACCGCAGTTTATACAATGGCAGCGTAAAACGAGGGTTTAATTACTATCCTTGCGCGTCTAAATGAGAAACTGATGTGCCATCTCTTATCTCTTCAGGCATGCATGAAACCTGAATATAATACTACCTTCTACATGGACACCAATTTCGAAGCGATCGTTGGGTTTAACGTCCCGCATCAGTTAATATTCACTTACGATACCGCTTCCACCCTCCGTTCGAAGGTGAGTCGCCTTGGTGTTCCCGAAACGCTACGAAGAATTTCACATTAACAAATATACATCGAAATACATCATGGTGGTACGCATTCGTGCGGCTGCGCAAATATGCGGCGCAGCTGACCATGTGTCCTTACGCGAATAATTGCGCATTTCCAAGTTCTTGAGATGTCAAGCGAATCATTTCGTTATACGCGATGCGCAGCGGTTATAGGGGCGCCACTGAAAGCCGCGTAGCGGCGGCCGTCGGAAACGCGCGCGGGTCGCGTAGCAGACGCCTCCTTTCAATGCAAGCATGACGGAAGTGCGCGCGTGCGATTTGCCACTTGTGCGCGTCCCAAACGATTACTTTTGCGGTGATAGTGTGCGCAAAGGAGCCGCAGTTTATAATAGTGAACCAACGTTTTTTCTCGACACAGTAGCTTCGTTTACGTGTCATGTGTTTATATAGTAGATTTTGAGGGAGCGCTGTCGCACCGGCGCATGGATTTCACGGGTGCGGCCACGCGAAGGGTCAGCGTTGGTAAAACTTTGAAACCAGCACGATAAACTTGTGAAAAAATATCTCGGCAGCTTGCGCTAGTGGCCCGAGACTGAGTCACTGTGGAGCTGGTGGTCACCTAGCTTGTTATACCAGCTTGGTAACGTATTTGCTAGGTTTTTTGCACGCTATTACCAAGTGTTGAAAAAATGGCGTTAGGTTCTACGTGATAATGCGTGGTTTTGGCGGGAACATGGCGCGTGAGTAGATACGCTAATTACGTGATTCTTGCGAGGAACGTTTCACGTGATTAGTTACGCGACTTTCACGTGATTAGTTACGAACCAACATATACTCACCAATTACATGCTAAAGAAAACATAGCAACCAGTAGCTAGCACCACCAGCAAGAATAAAGAAAAGAAAACACGTCAGTTTCATAATCGGCTCCACTCAGGCGTGCGCAGGGTTCCCCATCAAGGGGGGGGGGGCAAAGGATCATCGCAGCGCCCGAGGCCCCACCAAGTCAATGCATGGGGCAGATTTTGCGCCCACCCCCCCTCTTAGGCGAATAGGAAAGCCCCCCCCCCCCCCCCCCCCTTCCCGTGCGCACGCCTATGGCCCCACTCATAACACAGCTTCTGTAAAGCGAATGAGCATTAGTGGGGTACATCAAGGGTTTCCTATTAGCATGAAGTCATGTTACGAGGCATTCAAAAGGAGGTTGAATCGGTTGAATGCCCTGTCAAAAGCCTTCAATGCGCACAGGTGTCATGTTTTACAGCCAATATGCATATAGTTTAGGTGAGCGCACAGCGAACATTCTGCACTGGTGATCACATTCCAGTGCCATCAATAGGTAGAACACAGCCGATTTCGGGCAGCATACGTGTGCGTTCAGGACGCTTTTGTAAAGGAGCCGTCACCTGCCCCACATTCTCTGGCATTGCGCTTCGCGCCATTCGTTTTTCAAGAGAGCCTAGGCATCGCGTCTTATCAGTAATAACAACCTCATGTGTATTGTAGCGTCTACAATGCAGGACGAGGCGACCAAGTGTAAACGTAGCAGCGTTCGCTGAAGACGTAGCGACATAAATGGAGAAATAAAAACACGGTAACCGTTCTAACACTGCCGTAAACAAAGCGCGATTGCGTACCTTTTTCGGACAGCCGCAATCAACCACCGCCGTCGCTATCGCTCATGAAATAGCACCGGAAACCTGTAGAAGTGCGTTCCTGGCGATTTTTAAATGCGAATGCATTTCTTAGTCGGGCTATGTCAGGCGGCGTTGTCCGGCGTTGTCCGGCGTTGTCCGCGGGGAGGAGGATACGTTGAGGAGGTGTCCGAGCGCCGGCAGGTGTTATCTCTCCGCTCTCACTCTCTCTCCCATAGCAACAGCTGCGGGCGCGCCCGCTTCTCCTCGCCCCTAGCAAAGTGGAGAGGAGGAGCGCGCTCTGGCGCGTGAGGGCGCTCGCATCGCGGGAGCTCAGCGGAGCTACCGCGATAAAAAAAGAAAGAAAAAAAAACAGGTGCTGCGCCGTGCTCCCGACCGGGCTGCAGAAATTAGGCGGCTTTTCCTTCTTCGAACCACAACCACCATATATAAATGGAGTGAAGCGCGCGCGAAATGCATTCGCATTTCCTCACGATTCCCTTCGGGGAGGTGGGGGCATTTTTTTTGTATGCGTTTGAGCAGCCGACAACGCAGCAGTTATTTTTCGGCATCGCTGAAGCCCGACAGAGTCGTTAAATCACGATAAAAACACATCCATCCGTGCACTCGCGTACACACTCGCGGG
Organism: Rhipicephalus appendiculatus; assembly: GCA_030522465.1. NCBI lineage: Eukaryota > Metazoa > Arthropoda > Arachnida > Ixodida > Ixodidae > Rhipicephalus > Rhipicephalus appendiculatus. Next base: position 24,012 of record JALIZH010010527.1, on the reverse strand, counting down.
AAGACTGCTCGCCCGGACCCGCGAGCGCTTCCGAGCCGTGGCGGCAGATGGCGTCGTCGGCGCTTTGCGCATCGCCTATATTTATGTCGTAAGACCACGCTAGTGAATGTTTGGACTGAATAGAAATGAAGTAGGTAGTTGTTTCACAAATTCTTCATTTGTCCACTTCTTGAACACGGAGTAGCAGATAAGTATACATATGATGAAATGTTGATCTAGATAATTAATACTTGCGAAATACACAACCTTCAAAATACGCTCGCCGAAGCGCGTTTGAAGCAACAGCTACGCTTGCACGTCTTCAGAATTGTAATTATGGGGTAAAGCACGACTTATACGGATTATAAATATAGCTCTCGTTTCATATCTTGTGCGGGAATCCGCGTGGGCCGCTGCAATTATAATATCTGGGGTTTCACGTGCCAAAACAACGATATGATTGAGAAACGCCGTAGTGGAGGGCTCCGGAAATTTGGACGACCTGGTGTTCCTTAACGTGCACTGACATCGCACGGTACACGGGCCTCTATCACTGCGCTCCATCGAAATGCGAACGCCGCGGCCGGGATGGAACCCGCGACCTTCGGATCAGCAGCCGAGCACCGTAGCCACTGTTCCACCGAGGCGGACGGGCCGCTAGAATCGCTACCTTCATCAAAAAATGCACCAACTTGGCAAACTCTTGAACAAATAATATGGCTGCGCCGCACTAAGGAATTGAGCAATTTTTTTCATGCGAAATCTTTCGCATTCATTCATTCATTCATTCATTAATTCATTCATTCATTCATGCATTCATACTGCAGCCCGTTAGGGCTATGGCAGGGGTCGGCGTACATGTGAGTTAATATACAGATACATGCGATATGCAGAGAAAAGAACTTAGAAATTCTAAACAGCATGTAAAGAAACTATACATCAGTAACAGCGTTTCAAAATTGAGAAGTGGGAGTTCGAATGAACTTTAGTAGGTAACTATTTCCGCCGTTCACTCGTGCGGGTGAAAACACTATTTGGAAGTGTTAGTGTGCGGATAGAATGGTATAACGTTTGACGGATAAGCAGTTGTTGATGTTAGACAAGCAGGCATTAAAATGGAACGATCACAGAGGTAACCAAGGGTGTTATTATAGGAGTTCACAAGCCTCCGAGATTATATGTGCCGCCATCTTGAAAGAATGTGCCGGTTTAATTCTGAAAGAGCAGCTGTCGGCGAGAAATTTCGCTCGAAGCGACGAAAAGTGGAACGAATAGAATTCAGAATATGTGGTTCGAGGAGACCAATGACGCAGTTGTGCGCGTGTTTCTTTAGACCAAATTTGGCACTCACTTTCAGGAGGCTGCCCAGAAGCGCTAGGAGGATAGATAGATAGATAGATAGATAGATAGATAGATAGATAGATAGATAGATAGATAGATAGATAGATAGATAGATAGATAGATAGATAGATAGATAGATAGATAGATAGATAGATAGATAGATAGATAGATAGATAGATAGATAGATAGATAGATAGAAGTTCGAGAACAATTAGGGAAGTCAAGTTCGTAAGAATGACTCAAATATTGTTACTTATTTCTGAAAACAAGAGTGCTGAAGTAGCGCTTGCGCTTAAGAACCACTATTTTACAGCGTCAAAAGCAAGGTATTCCATTCTCACTTCTGATAATATTTCTGACAGTGCCTTTGTATGTGCAACTCTCTCCAAATGGACTAACCACTTTTTACCTTTTCTTATGAATGATATCGCAGCTGTGCCAAGCCAAGAAGCTATCGACAAATGTAACGAACCTAATGGCGGCCGTGGACATTCAATTCGAAGACTACAACAATACCTGCGGGCACGGGACCTTTGCACGACTCTACATGCTCCAGCAGTTGTCATTATTTTTTTCTACTAAATATGGATCTCCCGATAAGGAAGCAGAATGCTTGTCGATCTCCGTGTAAAAAGCTATATAAAGTGCACGATGGCAAATACGAGTTATTGAGCTCATTCACTCTGTTCTGCATGTTCACTGCACTAATGCTGGTTTTTCGCTAAGCAGTAATTGTTGCGAATTCTGGGCAAGGAGAAAGCTATTTATATTTATCAGTTTCATCAAAGCTACTCAAGTCATTTTTTGTAGGAGTTCGCATTCGTAATTGCATCTCAGGCACAAAATTGTACTCCATCAACGCGGCATTACGCGCCGCCCATCGAGAGAAACGAACGCAGTTTATGTTGTTACTCGAGCTCGAACAGTCCTTGGTTGACGCAGAAGGCTTATGAGCAATTATAGTCGAGTTTGCCTATTTCAAGGGTCAAAGATCACATTCTTTCCAGAAGCGGCAAGCTAACAGGCACAACGTGTGGTATAAGTGAAGGTTTTCCGCCGCACGCACGGTTGGCCCCGTAGACGCTTGGTTGAATTTTGCAAAGCACAAAACATCATTATCACACTGCGCTACAATAAACTAATTTGTGGTAACAAAACGTACGTATTTGATCATTGTACTCAGACTGTTGTCGAGCACAAAAACGCTGGCAAGTGACAAAGAAAGACTGCAATCTATAGTCGGTGAAAAGCTAAAAATAAAAAGTAAAGTGTACCCCTATCCATTTGTGTTATGCGCGTCCAACTAGAGCTGCCTTTTGCGATGACGTAATGGTTAGGACGAACCAATAAAACATTGAACTGTTATCCACACGTACACGGCATCATCCTCGCCGGTAGCCATTCCATGCAGTTGAAGTTTGTGATTGTGCTGCGTTTTACGTGCGCCGAAGCGGCAGCATCTCGGAGTGCTCTGCAACGCTTTATCGCATTACGTTGTTTCCGCAGCGTGAAATAGCAACGCGGCTAAAGCATGAAAAATAAGGGCAACGCAGGCCTCGTGGGCGGAACCTATATTTATTCTTAGGCTGTCACAGCCTATAGATGAGCCTCCTAAGCATGATGCATCATTTCTTTGCTGCAATATTCATATTCTGATGCCGAAACGGGATTCCATAAATAGCCTTATTTCTTCCTCTTCCAGTAACGTTGTACTAATAACCAAGTCTTGGCTGAATTCTTCGGTGTCGGATGCTGAGCTCTTTCCCAATCTACCCGAGTTCGATATCTTCCGTAAAGATACGGACGACAGCCCTGGATGTGGCGGTATACTAATAGAGACTAATCGTCAATTAAAATCAATTAAATGTTCTCTTGTAACCGTTCAAACACCTTCAGAAATGTTGTGGATCCGAAGTCACGAAACCACGCCGCGCGTGCTCATTGGCCTGTGTTACACTCGAAGGCAAAAGGGTGTTAAAAGGGTGTGCCGTTCGTCCTCTTGGGGACTAATGGAGCTGCCAGAACCATTAGTTCCCTTTAAGGACTAATGGCACTGGGCCTAACAGTTAGTCCCCCTCAAGGGACTAACATTTAGTCCTCGCATTTACACCTTCGCGGGCAACCGTTAGTCCCCACAGTTGCACCTCAAGGGGCTAACACTTAGTCCTCACATTTACACCTTCGTGGGCAACCGTTAGTCCCCACAGTTGCACCTCAATGGACTAACATTAAGTCCTCACATTTACCCCTTACCGGTCAACCGTTATTCCCCACAGTTGCACCTCACCGGACGAACGGTTGGTCCACTCAAATGCTCCACTGGGATGAACTTTTTATCCTCAGTTCAAATGATGCGTTAATCCCCAGGGATGATTTTGCACAGTTACTGTCTGCAATGGCTTTATACTTTTCTCGCGTGTTTTTCTCCGCAGTGAGCAACTAAATGGTGCGGAAAAGAACAGGCGAAAAAATATTTAGTCATGCTTGTTTCACTGTTTCCGCAGTCACTGCAACAACGAAAGACAAAAGTGAGACAATGAAATGTTTTATTTTTCTATATGCATATAAAGTTTCTGCATTCTTTCAGTGAATTCGCTGCCAGATGTCAAATTCAGGTCCAGCCGCGTTGTCATATCTCGTACAGTCGTCTTGGTCAAGCTGCTCCAACGGAAGCGACAGATGACTGGCATTGCACGCACAAGCGCACGCAGCCTTCTGCACGTAGTGGACAGCGTCTGCACAAAAAGATTGCAAATAGTTAGTCACATGTGACAGTGAGGAAGATACACGCACATGGCAAATACGTGCAAGGTGAAATAAATACGCATGTCTAAAATATGGCATGCAAATATTTTTTCACCGCGATGTCATACATAATCGAAAACGCATTTCGAGTCACACAGCGCAACAGCTCAAGTGCCGCAGCCGCAGCCATCATGCCTACACTCTAAGGCAAAATTGCCCGAAACAGGAGTAACGGAGCCCGATAGGCGCGCGCGACGAACGGATAGACCGCTGAAGAGTAACCACAGAGGGATACGTGCCGTGTGCAAACCAGTTAGTCTCCAAAGGCACCAAAGGGATGAACCGCGCGGGAGATACGTCACGTGTGCAAACCGTTGTCAAAGAAACTAACCGTCCTCCTCGCTCTTGGTCAGTCTTCTCGCTTGTTTTCATGGAGGCGCGTTGGCGGTTGTGTGGACACGGCACGCATCCCTCTGTGGTTGCTCCTCAGCGGTCTATCCGTTCATCGCGCGCGCCTGTTGGGCTCCGTTACTCCTCTTTCGGTTAATTTTGCCTTAGAGTGTACCGTTCACCCAGTTCTGACAGTTCTTTTGCGTCAGATGTCCATGACGTATTACACAAGGTAACGCTGGCTAATCCTAATACTCCTATTTTGTTTTCTCGTCACTTCAATTTTCCTTCCATTAACTGGTCCAAGTTATTCGCATGCCAAAGCACCAACAATATCTCTGCTGAATTCATAAACATGTGCCTTATTTTGGGTCTGTCACAGCTTGTCGTTCGACCTACGTGCATAACCGAGCATTCGAGCAACGTTCTTGACCTTCTGCTGACATCACATCCCGACAGCTTTTCTTCTCGTTCTTATGTAAGCGGCCTCAGTGATCACACCGCTATTTACTACGTTTTCCTGTAACATTATTAAAAAGTGCCTGAAATCAAAAAAGTTAGAGTCTTTACGACAGAGCGGTTTACGTCGCTATGAATAACGAGTAAACCGCCTTTAATAGGCGAATTTTCTTCTACTTACGATCAACGATCCACCGACTAAAAAAAAGTCACAGTTTCGCCAACAGGGCGAAGCAATGAATGCGATAGCAAGAAATTAGTGTGTCACACGAAGAACGGCAAGCAGCTCGATACTTGCAACGCGCCGCCACAGCACAAAGAAGGACGCTCAAAAAGGACGCATAAGTATACACAGGACAACCGTAAACTAACAACTGTCGCAGTTGTTACGTGTGTGTATTTCAGCAACGCGCTGCGAGTGTCCACAATGCAGAAGCCGACGCTGTTGTTGTTGTTGCATCTGACATGACTCATATTCACTCAGGGGAATGGCCATAGATTCATTACATGATTATATGACTTTTTGACGCTGTTTGATTCTTCTTTTCCTTTTAAACTGGGGCGCGTGGAATGACCCCTCCGCGTCTCCTGCCGCGCGGTGGCGTATGACGCCAAGTGTGCCCGATGTTCTTTTAGGGGCGAAGCTCCTTAGGGTGTGGGTCTGTCCCTCCTCTGTAGTAGTAGTAGGTAGGTAGGTAGGTAGCCACATGTAGTGGAATGTACCCTCTCCACGTGATAAAGATGACGATGACGCAGTATAGTGGAATGTACCCGCTACACGTGATAACGATGAAGTATAAGCGCGTTCCAGTGTAGTGGATTGTACCCACTACACGTGATAACGATGACGATGACGCTGATGACCATGAAGTATAAGCGCGTTCCAGACCACACATTCTCTTTCTGCCATGGATGAAAGCGATCGAGCTTCGCCCACTCATCATCATTGACTTCGTGGATATGGCGTGATTTTTTAGATGCGAAGCATCTTATGCTCGGGGCTTTGTCCGTCCCCCGTCCCGCGTCCCCCATCCTGCGTCCCGCGTCCGGCCACTTTCATGAAGTAGGGAAGCACCCATTATGCGAACCAGAACACTGTAGTAATATGAAGGCCGTCAACCACTACTACAGTCATCAGAGTCATGGCCGAGAGCACAGAGAGGCTGCTTAGCAATGTCTGTGGCGTCTGGTAGGTGGTATCTGTCACCCAGGTTGACCCCATTCCTTGATCTTGCTTGCATGTGTTTGGAGGGACACTGCGGCCGTGAAATGAGAGCGGGAGATCGGGAATTTCATGAAGTAAGGAAGCACCCACTATGCGAACCAGAACATTCTAGTACAATATAAGGCCGTCAACAACCACTACAGCCAGCAGAGTCATGGCCGAGAGCACAGAGAGGCTGCATGCTTAGCAATGGCTAGGCAGGTGGTTTATGTCGCCCAGGTTGACTCCATTCATTGATCTTGCCCCCATGTGTTTGGCGGGGGGCAAGTCCTTCCCGCGTCCCACAGCGCATGCGCGTCCCCTTCACCTCTCTTATGCTCACCCCCTTTCTCTACTCTAGGAATCCTCTACTCTACGGAGCGGCGTCCCACATCCTCACAGAGCACGCGCGTCCTCTCCCCTCTCTCACTCCCTTTCTCTACTGTGGGAATCCTTTACTCTACAGAACCCACAGCGCATGCGCGTCCTCTCCGCCTCTCTCCTACGCTCGCCCCCTTTCTTTCCCCTAGAAATCCTGTACTCTACGGAGTGGTTCCCGCGTCCCACAGCGCATGCGCGTCCCCTCTCTCTCGTCTCCTACGATTCCCCCCCCCGTTCTCTCCTCTAGGAATCCTCTACGGAGCTTAGCCCTTCCCGCGTCCCACACCACCACAGCGCATGTGCGTCCCCTCCCTCTCTCTCCTACGCTCACCCCTTTCTCTACTCTAGGAATCCTCTACTCTACGGAGCGGCGCCCGCGTCTGACATCCCCACAAAGCACGCGCGTCCTCTCCCCTCTCTTCTACGCTCACCCCCCTTTCTCTCCTCTAGGAATCCTGTACTCTACGGAGCGGTTCTCGCGTCCCACACCCCCCGCAGCACATGCGCGTCCCCCTCTCTCGCCTCTCCTACGGTGCCCCCCGTTCTCTCCTCTAGGAATCCGCTTAGTCCTTCCCGCACCACCACAGCGCATGCGTGTCTCCTCCCCCCTCTCTCTCTCTCCTCTCCTACGCTCACCCCATTTCTCTCCTCTAGGAATGCTCTACTCTACGGAGCGTCCCACACCCCGACAGCGGATGCGCGTAGCCTCCCCCTATCTGTCCTCTCCTACGCTCACCCGCTTTCTCTACTCTAGGGAGCGGCGCCCGCGTCCCACAGCGCATGCGCGTTCTCTCCTACTCTCAGCCCCTTTCTCTGCTGTAGGAATCCTCTACTCCACGGAGCGGCGCCCGCGTCCGACATCCCCACACCGCATGCGCGTCCTCTCCCCCCCTCTCTCCTACGCTCACCCGCTTCCTTTACTCTAGGAATCCTCTACCCTACGGAGCTGCTCCCGCGTCTCACACCCCCACAGCGCATGCGCGTCCCCGTTCTCTCCTCTAGGAATCCTCTACAAAGTGGCGCGCGACAGGTGGTGCGACAGCTGCATACTCCGCTGGGGGCACCACGGTAGTTCCGCGGTATAAAAATGACAGAGTGCGCCTCATTCTCTCTCCTGTGCAGCGCCGCGATGAGCGCCCGGGCCGCTACCGCGAAACGAAAGCGGCGACGTTTCTCACGCTCAAGCTAACCATCTCCCCGCTGCTTCGCATCCACACATGGTTCCCTTTAGCGGGAGATGGGGCAGTTTTTTCCCCTTCTACATCATGAGTGGTACAGAAGGGAGCCACTTTTCGTGCGCATCTCAAGGGCAGTTTTCAATTTTAAAGGAACTGTAAAAGCGTTGCGTGATAGAAAACACGCTCAAGCTGTTCCGAGATCTGCGTACCGCGAGCGGCAAATGGTGCACATGAATAGCTCGCCGTTATATCCCTGGCACGAGCATGGCGTTTGGCTGTGTTGGCTAGCGCAGCAGGCTGCGGAGCGAGGGGTACGAATCCCCGGTCAGGTGGTTTGCGATTTTTTTCTACTGATTCATTTTTCTTTATGCCTTTTTTATATATACACATACATATCCGGCACATGACGGCGTCGACAGACGGCGACGGCGAAAATCACCCGAGAGTGTCCACATAATTGCTATCGCAATAATTGGAGTGTATTCAAATACAAGATGCAGGACTTGATTAAACTTCACATTCCTACAATCACTGTGAGCGAAAAATCTCGTTCTCCTTGGTTTAATATCACATTAAAACATACGAGAAATCAGAAAAAAACGACAGTTTCGTTCCGTCAGGCAGTCAAACTTGCAGCTGGCTTGAGACAAGTACAAAAGTACAGCCAAAGAATACACGGCATTGTTAGCAGAAGCAAAGCAAAACTTTTCTTTTCAACCACCCTACCTAATATGTTTTGGGACAACCCACGCCGCATTTGGAAAATTATGCAACCGAATGAAAAAACCAGAGTTTGTCTTTGTGAAACTTTTGGATTCCCCAATTGCCGATCGCGACATTCCATCGGTCTTCAACTCTGCATTTTGTTCCGTCTTTACTAACGAAGTCAACGGCGAGTTTCCTGATTCTCATATTTTGCTTTTCCGCCAATACCTAAAATATAGTTCAATTCAGAGGGATTTGTTAAATTTAATAACCAATATTCTTCATCATGCGGAATAGACAGCGTAAATGCGAAAATTCTGACAAATACTAAACATGTATACAGATCCATACTGTCCATCATTTTTCAACAGTCACTCGACATAGGTGAAGTCCCATCAGACTGGAGAGTTGAGAAGGTCATTCCGGTATTCATGAAAAGTGATCGCTAATATGCAGGAAACTACCGACCAATGTCACGCACTAGTGTTTGTTAATAAATCGTCATCTTTTATCCTGTTGCTAATTTTTATTATCCGTAAACTTCTTAAGCCCAAACCAACATGGCTTTCATAAGCAGGGTTGCCAGGTCAAAAAAGCTAGATACAGCCAAGAAATGAGAAAAACTAGCCAAAAAGTAGCCAACATCAGCCAAAGGCAGTAAATGTAGCCAAAAGTAGCCACGCGTGTGTGAGAACAACTGAAACGATGTTATTTAAATCACTGAATGTAATAGCCTTTCGGTGAAAATGTGAGTAAATGCAGAAAGAGCCCCGTAAAATCATACTTGATGAGATCAATAGCGTAAATTGTTGACATTAAGAAACATTTCGTGCAGGATGACGAAGTGTCTTGCGCTAGTGCAGAAATTACATTCGATTCATGTGCCTTGCACGACTTCCTTAAGATGACTAAAACTAGCAGCCTTGAGGCGTCAATAAAAATGAGTTGTGCACGAGCGTTCTCATAAACACAGTTGCTGGGATTGAAGTATAAATCGTACTCCCTTCGGAACCGCTTCTCGCGCGATGACAAAGTACGATTAGTTAACACCATTGAACCCATCTTTACAGAGGTCTTGTTTAGCGGTATCGCCTGCGTCAATCCTGCCTGAAATAGAAACTATTAAACGTGATTTTTTATTATGTCGCGGACATTCATTTTTCAGAAAAAAAACTTCTTGCTATTCGGCTTTCCAAGATGACGTTGAATAATTCTTCTCAATTTCGATGCTATGTTTCTGGGATATTACCACATATGGGTGCCACTGATGGGGATATTGTTATTATTCGTTACTAAACGTTTACCATTTTATGAATCTTCACATTTACAAATGTATACGCAAAGCAATTAATAAAATTATTAAAATATAGTGGTATATCCATAGAAAATTGGCCTTGCACGGTTAAAGCAGCTGTCTGGTCTTCAGCACTTGCAAAGTAATCGCTGTATGTCTTCTACATATTCCAACTTATTTTCATCGTATTTTAAACTATTACACACGATTCAAATTATTATTTAAATACTCACATGACAAATTCTTGGCGCATTCCCTAGAGTGATGATATGCCGTATTGGAGACGGAAGAAATAAACACATCGTGGGTCGCAGTCGCAACCGCGCCCTCGGATACATCTACCGTAACATTTCTATAACACCACCTTCTGTTCAAGTACTCGCTTTAAAACCATTGTCAGATCAGAACTTGAGCGTGCATCTGCTGTCTTTGACCCCCACCAAGCTAATCATAGTAAAAATTCTGGAGTCAGTCCGGAACGGAACAACCAGATTCATTGTTTAAGATTATTCCCACTACTCCAGCATCTCCACCCTCAAATCCCAGTTAAAGCTTTCTACCCTCGCTCTTCGTCGTCCTATTGCACGTATCTGCCTTTTTCGCAGATTCTTTTATTCAACCGCACGTGAAAACCAGCTTATCGAACCAGTCCATTGAGGTCATTGCACAAGTCATCCAAGCGCTGCGATTCCGCCGCGTGCCCACACCACCTCATTTCAGAGTTCCTTTTTGCGTACCGTCCGAGAGTGAAATGACCTCCCGAACGAAACAGCAATCATCCACGTAAATAGTGCGCTTCAAAAATGCCATCCAAGAAACTGACTGAACCACATCCTTATAAACACCTTCGTCGATAGCGCCATGTTATGTTTACGTGTGAAGCGGCGCACTGAGACAAGGCACGAAAAGAACGAAAAACGACAGGACAATCGTTATTTTTTGTGCCTGGCCTCGGTGCGCTGCTTAACACGCATAGAGTTTCATACTATAATACCTAGAGTGGAATCTGGCGCTAGTGTCTATGCGGGGCTCCTTCAGCGGCGCTTGTACCACCATGGGAATGATGGGAAGTACAGGCTTCGGATCTGCTTCGGATGGATTACGTTCTTGAGATTCGCGACGCTTGTTTACCGAGTGTAAAACAAAGCGATATGAAGTTATTTCTAATTGAAGCTTGCTTCATTTTTTATGCGTAAAACTAATTGCAAAAAGTTTGCGCGACCGTGAGATAGAAGTGATACCTGGACAAATTTAACTGCCAGGGTATGCATTACTCTGCCATAGTGTGCTAGGTTTGGTATCAAAATTTAATGAATTATGTTTTATAACACTTGAAAACAAACACGCTTGCTTTTCGCTCAGAAGTACGCATTATCTATTTATGGAAATAACAGTAAAGTATTGAGTGAGAAACACTTAACGTATCGTCTACTGCGATGCCAGGTGCGTCTGTCCAAGTGGCCTGCCCCCAACGCGTCTCTCGTTTTGTTGTGAAGACGAGTCAGAGGAGCGTGACGGTGCGTCTACTTAGCGTCACCGTCGTTTTGGAGTCGATTTGAACGAGTTTTGGCAAGACGCGCTTATAAGAAGACGTGAACTCGGAGTGATATCCTGCACTGGCTTGGGACGCTACGTCTACCCGCAGCGGTGAGTGCCCGACGCTTCGCTAAAACTGTCATATACAATCTGTAAAGCTGCAGCATCGCAGTGAACCAAGAGATCTAGCGGTCTTCAGCCTCTTTTAACAACACAGGCACTGCTTGAGCGCTTTGCAACTCACCCCACTACCCACGCAGCGCGAAGAACGAAACTGAAACTGTACAAAAAGATCCGTAGACAGTTCGCTAGCTAACGCCATCCAATCCGAAGCCTGTACTTCCCATCATTCCCATGGTGGTACAACGATCGCAGCGACAGATTCCGCTCTAGGTATTATTGTATGAAACTCTATGTTAACACGTAAACATGAACTGTAACCAACTCGCCCAACTTTCAATTTTACTGAGCCATTTTTATGTCGCCCACCCCTCATGTAAAGTTCAATACGGTACCTTTGAGGATATAATAAGTAAAAAATGCCAAATCAAAATAATAACAGTTTAACAAATCGGTAAAACATGTGTGACGCCAATTATGCTTCTTTTTCGTCATTGCTTAATACGTAAATCGCAATACGAAGTCGCAGTTTCGGCTTCAGAGAGCGCCGAGTGAGGCGGCACCCAGAATGGTTTTCATTTAAACATAGTAGTACGTGAGAACACAAGACCGCGCGCACATGAGCACCGTGTTACTCTGGAGAACCTGTCGTCGATGCGGGCCGTCGCTCTGCGGTGCTGGAACCTCGGCGCAGTGTTCCCAAACAATTTTTGGAAAATACCCTACGCCAAGGTCAAAATTACCCTAGTTTGCCCTACACATCGTTTTTTATTAGGAGCGAAGCTCCTCATGGCGAGACCTGGCCGGTTGTTGAGCGGTGTCGATCGGCGTCAACCATCCTCTGTACCCCGTAGTGTTCCCTTATCGTACAATAGAGGGCGCTGTCCCATAGAGATGCATGCAAACAGCAGTTGGGTGACGATATACTAGATGGCGCTGTACGCATTCCATATCTCGTTTCGTTTCCGAGAGGGCGCTGTCCCATAGACATGCGTACAATATGGCGGTTGGGTGAAGGTACGCTAGATGGCGTTGGCGGTGCAGCTGCTCTCCGATTGGCTGCTGCGCGGGTTGCGCCAGGCGGCGAGCGCCCGCTATCTCTCATTCCCCGGATCGTCGCCGTACGAGTGCGCTTGCCGGATCGTGCTGCTTGGCGGACCATGGATGACGAGGAGCGCCTGGTGCGGAAGGCCGCGCCGCTGCGGCTCGTGCTCGTCGGCAGGATCCCGAGGTGCGAGCTCGAGAGGCCGCCGCGACGCAATCGCGCGTCGCGACGCAATCGCGCGTCGCGACGCGATCCCGCGTCGCGTCCCGATCCCGCGTCGCGATCCCGAGACGGTGCGCGCCAAGGAGGCCGCCCAGCAGTAATCGCTTTCATTACTACTGGGCGAAACCACTGAAGATTTCATGGTGTAACCATGATTGCTTCACGAGCTTCGCCCCAAACTCTTCATCATTCACCCCGTGGATATGCTGTGATTTTTTACCCTACGTTTTACCTCACACTTGGAAATAGCGCCGTGCAACTATGATAACGTACAGACTACACCGTGCGACGTGCAGACGTATGGGGATACTGGAGTCGGTAGCGACTTTGGTGGTTTAAAAAATTTGTTTCCGAGAGTGATTAAGTACTGTGAAAGACAGCAGATGGGAAGAAAAAGCGTTGAAGACAGGAAACTCATCTGCAAGTATATGCTTAAGCAAGTATATGACTGGCAGTGTAAGCGACATGGCAAACAAGGAGCGTTAAGCGAAAAGTCATAGATGCAGAAGAAAAAAATGTCAGTTTCGCCACTAGGGCGAAGCAATGAATGCGATAGCAAGAAATTAGTTTGTCACATGAAGAACGACAAGCAGCTCGATACTTGCAACGCACCGCCGCAGCACAAAGACGGACGCTCGAAAAGGATGCATAGGTAAACGCAGGACAAGCGTGAACTAACTGTCGCAGTTGTTACGTGTTTGTATTTGAGCAACGCGCTGCAAGTGTCCACATTGCAGAAGCCGACGCTGTTGTTGTTGTTGCCTCTGACATGCCCCATACCCGCTCAGGGGGCTCGGCCAAAGATTGATTATATGATTATATGACTTTTCGAAGCTGTTTGTTACTTCTTTTTCTTTTAAACTGCGGCACGTGGAATGACCCTCTGCGTCACCGGCCACGCGGTGGCGTCTGACGCCAAGTGGGCCCGGTGTTCTTTTTTTCCCGTCTACATCATGAGTGGTACAGAAGGGAGCCACTTTTTCGTGCGCATATCGTGGGCGGTTTTCAATTTGAAAGAAACTGTAAAACCGTTGCGTGATAGAAAAGACGCTCACGCTGTTCCGAAATCTGCGTACCGCGAGCGGCAAATGGTGCGTATGAATAGCTCGCCGTTTTGTGGTTAGCGCGAGCATGGCGTGTGGCTGTACTGGCTAGCGCAGCAGGCTGCGGAGCGACGGGTCACTGGTCTGAATCCTCGGTCAGGAGGTCTGGAATTTTTTTCTTCTGATTTATTTTCCTTTATGCCTTTTTTGTCTATACACATACATATACATATCCGGGACATGACGGCGTCGACAGACGGCGACGGCAAAATCAGCCGAGAGTGTCCACATAATTGCTATCGCAATAAAACGTCTGTAGGGCAAAGTAGGGATGGCAGCACTGGACAGAAAATCGTCTGGGTAACTACGGTAAGGGTAAAGACGATATAAGCAATGGCACATTTTATGATAGGGGAAGTGCTTTGCTGCTTGAAGGGAGGTTGGTTTGTCTAGAATGCTTAGTTATAAATCGAGATAAGGTAAAAGAAATAAAAATATCTTCGTTACTGTACAAACGTACGGAATGTAAGAAAACAACGGGACATGCTTTAATTCAATGTGGAAATATAAACTTAGGTGCACGTTAGGGCGCCATCCTACATGGGTCTTAGGAACAACATTGGAAAGGTAAACAGGTCGGCGATATAAATAAGTAAAAGACTGTAGGATTGGTAGCGGAAAAGTAGGCAAGAAAACAATAAAATAAGCAGGAGAACAAAGGTTAATCTGCGATAAAGCGCAGAAAGTTAGGGTGTGATTTTATAAAGTTGTTTCATAAAAAGAAAACATTAATTCAGCTGGAAAAGATCAGGTCGTATTGTAGTAGTATTGGTAGTAGTATTAGTAGTAGTATTAGTAGAAGTAATAATAATAATAATAATAATAATGACCACTATAACAATAATAAGAAGAATAACAAAATCTTCAGCTTGGCGAAGCGCAGGTCACAGCCCCGTTATAGAAGGGACGCCATTTCATACATCCATCCACTCTCATGAAAAATACTCGCATGGTGTCTTATGCATTCACCTGAGAGGGCTGAAAAGCGATAGCGATTTTCTTTTTTTTTTTTCTCATTCGATTGTAAAACCAGACTCGAAAGATTTCTGCACCTCCCGTGCATCCAGGATCGGCACACCTAGGCCATGCGTCGATGATATGTGATGACGTCATCGTTTGACGTCACATTGTGATGTCACAGTGATGTCCCAATGACTTCATCATGGCGTCGAAAATTCTAGCAATATGTGACGCCACGATGACATCATGTGGCGTTGTCATTATATCAGGGTTGTTTGCAGAACTCATTTGACGCCGACAATCACTTTTCTTCTTTGATGAGGTATTGAAGGCTCTCGCCTTGAAAACTGAAGGCGACCACCATCTCAAAATTTAAAAGCATCTCGAAGCAACGAACGAAAGGGAGACAACAGAGAGGGAAAAAGCCATCCACGAGTAAAACAGTGCGACCACAAGGATGTGTGACGTATTATTTTTCGTCTTTGCCTTGTGCTGATGACATGTAAATTATGACAATTCCAGTTTTGTGCAAAGAAAGATTTAGTTTACCAATCTCTTCAGAAATGTAACTTCTGCTATGTCACGAGGATCTTCTAAATTTTTCGCTGATCAGTGCGGAGTAAGACGTCGAAATTAACTCTACGTCTTATCAGAAATCGTTTTACCGCCCTACTACCCCACGCTGGCCGAAAAGTTCCGAAATCACCCTACAAGTGGAGTAATTACCCTATGGGTGGAAACCCTGGCTCGGCATCCAGACGTGGGCAGTCCGGCAAGCCCGTAAGTTGGCGTTAAAGCAAGGCCGTGACGTTCACCTGTGAGAGACCTAAACCCGGGTCGCGTTAAGTCTTGCAGTACCTTCGTTAATGTTGCATTCATTCATCCATCTATGATGCGTGTGTGTCCACAAAAATCAATTCCACCAGTTATATCGCATTTAAAGTGATGTTGGCTTCAAATAAACACCAGTAGACTGAATAACATTTGCTTTTTTACCTTCAGTACAGCATTGTATCTTATATCAAGCCATGGAGGTCGTGATGAAAATTCTGAATACATGTTATGTGGATTAATCATGCCTAATAATGTGATGTCGATAATCGTCATATAATAATTTGCATTAATTCTACATCCTTTACATAAATCATATTGTTGACAAGCACTAACAGAGTGCTCACTCATATTTGATTATCACCTTTTGTTTAATTTATATTAAACTTATTTTTTGATGATCACCATATAAAGGCAGGCGGACGCAGGTTTTTTATGCTCTCGAAACGACCGGCACCTCAGCGAGGAAAATAAATAGTCTTTTTCATTTTTCTACTCGAGAGGACTGGGAAGCGGCCCTGCTCACCTGCTCAGACTTTCAGGCCCAGCGGGCCTGAAGGTTTCCACCAATGGGGTGGAAGCCTTCAGGAAACCTCTAACAAGGCTCTACATCTTTCTTTTGTTATTAAATGTGTTTCACCCCCCACCATCAATAAAATCCATCTCGTATGTTGACGCGAACGCCACTAAAGTGATGTGAAAGTGCAGCTCGCGCGCTTGAGGCCACGAGGCACGCAGGTGAGCTTTCTGAGATTCCTGTGCGTTTACAGCGAAGTTCACTAACAGAATACAACTTTAGGCCCCGGCTCAGATGACCGAAGACGGGCAACCGATCCCTCTCCGCGAATAAAGAAAAAAATTACACCATCTCCTGCTAAAGGGAACCATCTGTAGATGCGAAGCAGCGGGCGCTAACGCTTACACTGCTGGTGGCGTTGACGCTGGCGCTCATCGCGGCATTGCGCCGGAAAAAACCTGGGGAGGGGGCAATGACGCAGTGATAGACCGGTGTTTCCTGCTGGAACATGCCAATCGCTGCTAATGGGCAATGAGAGACAGATAACTCCGACTGGACACAGACGCCCGCAGTCCGCTTTTAGTTAACGCGCACGCTGCGAATTTTTATTGTTCAACGACGCGCAGGAGAAATCTCCCACCAGCACTACATTGGAGGTCAAGATCCAGCGCCAATATTGTCACGCGGTCGTGACGTTGACCCAAGCAGCAGTCGGTATGTTCACGATGAAACTGTTTATTAGGCCGAACTTGTGGCCGGTAAACTGAAAGTCAGATTACAGCAATACACTCTGGCACTGATAGCGGCGAACGGAGCGTCGGCCGTCGATAAACTGACAAGCGGTGAAGCGCGTCGGCATTTATACGCGTGTCATCGAATATTCCAGTCTTATCGCTGGTTGTCGCGAAAGCTCTGGAATAAGCTCGCGTGTTCGCGTCTTGCGCGCAATCTTAACACAACGATCTACAATAAACGCGAAGCTTCTAGAAAAAATGAGGCCCGGTTTGCGCTGAGCATTGCTTACAGTCTTTGTGGGCGTAAACCGAATACAGCACAAGTATAATACAAAACGCGCGTGACAATGCCCCCCTCTGAAAAAGCATCGTCCCGATGCTTAAAACAGAACACGGGGGGGGGGGGGGGGGGATTCATGCAACAATAAATAACAATAATAAAGCAAGAAAGTACAATAAACAATAAGCACAAGCACGAAAGTACAATAATAAAGCAAAAATTACAGTCTTCAGGTTCACTAACGCGCGTAATACGGCTTGAGGCGCACGACATGGACGACTTCAGGTCGCGCACGGCGCCGCTGAGAGTTCGTAATGCCGTCAGGGATAACCTCATAGTCGAGTGCGCCGAGACGTCGAAGTACCCTGTAGGGTCCGAAGTATCGTCGAAGAAGCTTCTCGCTAAGTCCCCGTCGCCGAACTGGGGTCCAAACCCATACACGGTCACCGGGTTGGTATTCCATGTGGCGTCTTCGAAGGTTGTAGCGACGGCTGTCGGTCTTTTGCTGGGTCTGGATGCGCATACGGGCGAGTTGTCTGGCTTCTTCGGCGCGCTGAAGGTACGCGGTGACGTCGACGTTTTCCTCGTCGCAGACATTGGGCAACATAGCGTCGAGTGTCGTTGTCGGGGTCCTTCCGTAGACCAATCCATACGGCGTCATCTGCGTCGTTTCTTGTACCGCCGTGTTGTATGCAAAGGTTACATACGGAAGGATGGCATCTCACGTCTTGTGCTCGACGTCGACGTACATGGCCAGCATATCGGCGATGGTATTATTTAGACGCTCGGTGAGGCCATTGGTCTGCGGGTGGTAGGCGGTGGTGCGGCGGTGACTTGTTTGGCTGTACGTCAGGATCGCCTGCGTTAGGTCCGCTGTAAAGGCCGTACCTCTGTCGGTAATGAGGACCTCTGGGGCGCCATGACGCAGTACGATGTTCTCGACGAAGAACTTTGCTACCTCGGCTGCAGTGCCCTTGGGCAGCGCCCTTGTCTCGGCGTAGCGGGTGAGGTAGTCCGTTGCTACGACGATCCATTTGTTTCCGGAATTCGACGTCGGGAACGGCCCCGGTAAGTCCATGCCGATTTGCTGGAACGGTCAGCGAGGTGGCTCGATGGGTTGCAGAAGTCCGGCTGGCCTAGTGGGTGGTGTCTTCCGTCGTTGACAATCTCGGCAGGTCTTCACGTAGTGGGTGACGTCGGCAGTGAACCGAGGCCAGTAGTACTTTTCTTGTATCCTCGCGAGCGTACGGGAAAATCCAAGATCTCCAGCCGTCGGGTCGTCATGCAGAGCGTCCAGAACTTCGGGACGTAACGCTGAAGGTACTACGAGGAGGGAGTCGGCCCGAAGTGGCGAGAAGTTTTTCTTTAGGAGAATGCCGTTGCGCAAGAAAAACGACTCCAGTCCTCGTCTGAATACCTTTGGAGCCATGGTGGTCTTGCCCTCGAGGTATTCTATAAGGCCCTTGAGTTCCGGATCGGCTCGTTGTCGTTCAGCGAAGTCATCGGCGCTTATGGTTCCCAAGAAGCAGTCATCATTAAGGTCGTCCTGTGGCGGCGGGTCGACGGGGGCGCGAGACAAGCAGTCGGCGTCAGAATGCTTTCGTCCGAACTTGTAAACGACGGTGACGTCGAATCTTGAAGTCTGAGACTCCATCTTGCGAGACGACCCGAAGGGTCTTTCAAGTTAGCTAGCCAACACAAGGCGTGGTGGTCGCTCACCACTTTGAAGGGCCTGCCGTAGAGGTAGGGGCGAAACTTCGACGTAGCCCAGATGATGGCGAGGCACTCTTTTTCTGTTTTTTGAATAGTTGGCCTCTGCCTTGGATAGCGACCGGCTAGCATAACTCATAACCCTCTCCAGTCCGTCCGTCTTCTGCACAAGGACGGCGCCGAGCCCCACGCTGCTTGCGTCGGTGTGCACTTCTGTTTCGCCGTGTTCATAGAAATGCGCAAGTAACGGAGGCATTTGCAGGCGTCGTTTTAGTTCTTGAAATGCTTCCTCTTGCGGTGTTTCCCACTTGAACTCGACGTCGGTTCTGGTAAGGTTAGTGAGTGGCTCGGCGATGCGGGCAAAATTTTTTGACGAACCGCCTGTAATAGGCGCACAGGCCGAGAAATCGACGGACGGCCGTCTTGTCGGCGGGTGGCGGGAATGTAGCGATGGCGGCTGTCTTTTGAGGATCGGGGCGTACTCCGGACTTGCTGATCACGTGACCCAAGAACAAGAGCTCCTCGTATGCGAAGCGGCACTTTTCAGGCTTCAAGGTGAGGCCGGAGGTCTTGATTGCTTGAAGTACTGCGTCAAGTCGCCGGAGGTGTTCGTCGAAGTTTGAAGCAAACACAATGACGTCGTCCAGGTACACCAGGCAAGTCTGCCACTTCAATCCTGCCAGTACTGTGTCCATAACCCGTTGGAAAGTCGCAGGCGCCGAGCAAAGACCAAAGGTCATGACCTTGAACTCGAAGAGGCCGTCTGGTGTTATAAACGCGGTCTTTTCTCGGTCTCTCTCGTCGACTTCAATTTGCCAATAGCCGGTCTTGAGGTCCATCGACGAAAAGTACCTCGCGTTGTGGAGCCGATCGAGGGTGTCGTCTATCCGTGGGAGAGGGTACACGTCCTTCTTCGTTATTTTGTTCAGGCGGCGATAATCGATGCAGAAGCGTAGGGTTCCGTCCTTTTTCTTCACTAACACCACGGGTGACGCCCACGGACTCTTTGAAGGCTGGATGATGTCGTCGCGTAGCATTTCGTCGACTTGTTTCCTTATTGCCTCGCGTTCCCTCGTTGAAACTCTGTACGGGCTCTGACGTAGTGGCCTGGAACTTTCCTCTGTTATGATGCGGTGTTGTGCGACTGGTGTCTGTCGAACTCTGGACGACGACGAAAAGCAATCCTTGTATTGCAGGAGCAGGGTTTTGAGCTGTTCTTGTTTATTCGTCGGAAGGCTCGGATTGACGTCGAAAGTTAGTTGATGAGCTTGGTTCGTCGGTGCGTGTTCGGTAAACTCGGCGAGGGCGTCGCTGGTTTCCACAATGTCTTCGACGTAGGCGACCGTCGTGCCTTTGCTCACGTGCTTGTATTCGTTGCTGAAGTTCGTAAGCATCACTGTTGCTTTCCCTTCACGCAACTCGGCGATGCCTCGTGCCACGCAAATCTGACGGTTTACAAGCAGGTGCTGATCACCCTCGATGACGCCTTCGAAGTCTGCGGGGTTTTCGGTGCCGACAGAAATGATGACGCTGGAGAGAGGCGGAACGGTGACGTGCTCTTCTATCACGTTCAATGCATGGCTCCCTGGCGTCGTCTGGGTAGGCAGCGCTTTTTCTGAGGTTAGTGTTATCGACTGAGACCTTAGGTCGATGACGGCGCCGTGTTTACTTAGGAAGTCCATCCCAAGTATTACGTCCCTGGAGCAGTGCTGTATAATTAGAAAGCTGGCTGGATAGGTCCGGTTATTGATGGTGACTCTTGCTGTGCAAACACCGGCTGGCGTTATTAAATGACCCCCAGCGGTACGGATTTCAGGGCCTTGCCAAGCAGTCTTCACTTTCTTCAACTGCGTCGCAAAAGGCCCACTGACGACGGAATAGTCGGCTCCAGTGTCGACGAGAGCGGTGACGTTGTGACCGTCGAATATTACGTCGAGGTCGCTGGTTCGTCGTCGTCCGTTGCGGTTGGGTCGCGGCGTCGGATCACGGCTACGTCGATTTGTTGCGACGTCTTCGTCGGTCCGCGACGTTTCGTCGGCAGGGCTTCGTCTGCTTCGCGACGTATTCTCCTGGTTTCCTCGCGTTGTCGTCGTCGGCGGCCGCGGAGGATCTTCGGCATTTCGTCGTACAGCAACCGCACCTCCATCGGTTGCTGCCTTCAGTTTCCCGGATACGGGCTAGGCGACCGGCCCCGGTTTGGGCCATTGTATTGCCGGCGGTGCGGTGACATGTAGCGGCCGGGCGACGGCGAGCGGGAAGGTCGTCGTTCTTGCCACTGTGTTCCAGTGAGGTAGTCGTCGATGTCACGAGGCTGTTCGCCTGGCTGCGGACGCGGCGCGTTGACGGCGAATCCCCGTAGCCCCATCTGTCGGTACTGGCATCGGCGGTACGTGTGGCCGGCTTCTCCGCAATGGTAGCAGAGTGGACGGTGGTCGGGGGCTCGCCAGATGTCGGTCTTCCTCGGCGTGTACCGCTGGCCGGCAGGCGGGCGAGATGGCGGCGGTGGTGGGGGCGGCGGCGTCTGGCGACGGTAGTGCTGCTGTGCGGCGTCCTGACGGGGGGCGTGGAGGGGGGTGCACTGCGTCGGGCTGCAGCAGCGTAGCTCAGGGCCTGCGGCTGAGACTGTGGTGGCTCAGGGGTGCCGAACGACTGCTGGAGTTCTTCACGAACTATCTCGGCTATCGAATCCACCTGAGGTTGCGATCTGGGGAACGTCTTCCGCAGCTCCTCACGCACGACCACTCTGATGGTCTCGCGGAGGTCGTTGGTTCCCTGCGCTTGAACATCCGCGTAGCTCGTCGTAGGCAGGCGGCGGTTGTATTGCCTGTTGCGGATTTCTTGCGCTTTCTCGATAGTAGTGGCTTCGGAAACGAATTCCGAGACCGTCTTCGGGGGGTTGCGCACAAGTCCGGCGAAAAGTTCTTCTTTTACTCCTCTCATGAGGAACCGAACCTTTTTTTCCTCGGGCATGTCAGCGTCGGCGTGCCGGAAAAGTCGCGTCATCTCCTCCGTAAAGATGGTGACGGTCTCATTCGGGAGCTGCACTCATGTGTCCAGTAAGGCGGCGGCCCTTTCCCTTCGGACGACGCTCGCGAACGTCTCCAAGAAAGCGCCGCGAAACAGGTCCCATGTTCGAAGCGTGGACTCCCGGTTCTCGAACCACGTCCTCGCGGCGTCTCCGAGGTAGAAGTAGGCGCGTCGCAATTTTTCGTCCGAGTCCCAGTTGTTCATAGTCGCGACGCGTTGGTACGTCTCTAGCCAGGTCTCCAGGGTCCTCACTTGGCGATCCATGGAAAGTCGGTGGCACTCTCGGTGGCTGGATCACGATCGTTGCTGGGGACACAGCGGCTGTCATTGTCCCTGTCGTCTTCGTCAGCGTGGCTTTTGACTTGTCCGGTAGGAGTCCGTGCTGCGGGGGAGTCCTTTCAGCCTGCGGCTGGCTCGACTGTCGCTGAGGGTGTCGGTGTCTTCTTCGCGACGTGGGCTGGGTTCACGGCTTGAGGGGGGCGTTCGGTACATGGGCCGTGAAGCACCTCCACCAGATGTCACGCGGTCGTGACGTTGACCCAAGCAGCAGTCGGTATGTTCACGATGAAACTGTTCATTAGGCCGAACTTGTGGCCGGTAAACTGAAAGTCAGATTACAGCAATACACTCTGGCACTGATAGCGGCGAACGGAGCGTCGGCCGTCGATAAACTGACAAGCGGTGAAGCGCGTCGGCATTTATACGCGTGTCATCGAATATTCCAGTCTTATCGCTGGTTGTCGCGAAAGCTCTGGAATAAGCTCGCGTGTTCGCGTCTTGCGCGCAATCTTAACACAACAATCTACAATAAACGCGAAGCTTCTAGAAAAATGAGGAGCGGTTTGCGCTGAGCATTGCTTACAGTCTTTGTGGGCGTAAACCGAATACAGCACAAGTATAATACAAAACGCGCGTGACAATATATACGGGCTGGCCAGTGAACGGTTGTGCAGCGCGAGCAGTCGGTTTTTTCAAGCCAAGAAACTCGCTAGCAGACGCTGCCTGCGTCGGCGTCGCGAGGAGAGAAGGGGGGGAGCATAAGAGAGGAGAGAGAGGGGGGACGCGCATGCGCAGTGGGGGGTGTGGACGCCGTGGGTAGGGATGCCTAGAGGAGAGAGGGGGGGCGTAGGAGGGGAGAGGAAGGGGACGCGCATGCGCAGTGAGAGTGTGGTCGCCACGGGGACGATGCCTAGAGCAGAGTAAGGGGGAGCGTAGGAGGGGAGAGAGGGAGGGGACGCGCATGCGCAGTGAGAGTGTGGTCGCCGCGGGCAGGGATGCCTAGAGGAAAGAGAGGGGGAGCGTAGGGAGGGGAGAGAGGGGACGCGCATGCGCAGTAAGTGTGGTCGCCGCGGGGAAGGATGCCTAGAGGAGAGAGGGGGGAGAGGAGGTTTTTTATCTTTATTTTTTTAAAGGGTTTGCGCATGCTGCGCAGTAAGGGTGGTCGGCGGCCCACCACCACCACCACCGGATTAAACTTCGCCATAAGACGCTTCGCATCTAATACAGTCCCACTCATGCACTCGGCGATGTTGTCCGACGGCGGTGCCACCGGCCGTCTGGCTCGTGACGTCAGCCTGGAGTGCGCGACCATTCGTGCATCCTTGTGTAAATCTGCCATTGAAGAGAAAATGGCGAGGACTCGACTACAGTCTCCCCTGTGCCACCACCGTAGGTGTCATCGTAGTAACAGTAGTAGTAGTAGTAGAAATATTATTATTATTATCATTATTATTATTATTAGTAGTAGTAGTAGTCGTGGTAGTAGTACTAGTAATAGTTGCAGTAGCAGTAGTAGCAATAGTAGCAGTAGTAATAGTAGTAGTAGTAGAAGTAGTAGTAGTAGTAATAGTAGTAGTAGTAGCAGCCTACTATTCGCTTATGAGCCGACTCAGATTTACTCAAACTCGGATCGAGTCGTGAGTGCAAGTGGCTTCGGGTGAATCTAAATACTTTCTTGAATCTTAATCTGAGATAGTCAGGTTGAGAAAATTTTCGAGGGAGTCTTAGTCCAAGTGAGCTGAAAGCGCAAATGAGATTTCTTGGGTGAGCCTGTGTGAACTCCACTCTGTTTGCTGACCCATGATCCTCATCTACTTATCTTCGCCATCACTATCAGCTCTATTTCGGTACATGTCCATACAGACGTCTACTCGCACATTTTTCAACGCACTAGCGTTCAAACACACGTTCAGTATTTTACGGAAGATTTTGATTCCGAAGGTCGCGGGATGGAATCCCGGCAGCGGCGGCC
>JALIZH010010525.1:0-79794 GCA_030522465.1 Rhipicephalus appendiculatus | reverse complement strand
ACTCACAAAGATGCTTTGCACGAAATTTTTTTTCAGCCATTCACACTACTAGACTATGATGAAATGATCTAATGGAGATGTTGTTCTTGACTAATGAGCCCTGTTCGTTTTATTCGCATTTACCTTTTCTGAATCCTATTTAGACTAGCTTGTGCTCATCGCATGTGGTCTAGAAAATATGGATGCCATGCTGGAAAATGTGGAACAGCGAAAGCGACCCCACCCCACCGTACATTTGCATATGAACCATTCTCTGTTAACTACAGACTTGCTCATGTAGTGCAACAATGCAGTAGGTACATCTGAACTGCGGAAACATCGAAACAACCGATCCAAAAGTATGGGGCCTATGGTGATATCTGCAGAACTGGCAGAACTGGACGAACACCATTCATTTTGTTGGTGAAGCGAACGATTTGCAAAAGCTAGTGTCATAATGTTTGCAAGAAAGATTAGTGCATTTGTGTAATACAAGCGTTACATGGACATTTGTGATTACTGTCGACCCGCTCCGGCTCAAGTATCTGCTCGCGATTAAGAATTATCGTGCCATGACCCGACTACCTCGGCACGTGTAGGTTATACACTCTGCAAGTTCATGATGGTGCGTCATACCGAGTGTGATGCGCCGCTAAAATAATAAAATATGACCACGACTGAGAGGTGCGAAGTGCAGTTAACTGGATCGACTTCCAGTAAAATCGCTGCGTTGAAAACAGCGCGAAAACGGGATGAATGCTAAGGGACAAACAACAGAAGCGCTGTTGCTTAGCCTTCGACCAGTTTTCGCGCTGTTTTCAACGGAATGAGATGTACCAACTTGCGCTTCAAGACACTATTATACGAGTAAAATCGCCAGCGAATGTTCCCGTGTAGCAGCGAAGAATCCGAGTCGGACTTCATCGCGATCGAAATTGCCGTGAGCCATCCTTACGAGACAATTTCTTGCCTCTAACGCGTCAACTTTCGCTGATTGTTTTCAACGGGCATGTTGGGTGTGTCGGAGTATATCCATTGCGACTTTTCTACTTCGCTTTGGTGGTGAAGCAGAGAGTCGCGAAAAATAGCAGACGACGTGAGGTACGTATGAAACGCTTCGTCGTTTTGTAGTGCCGAACCAGTTGAGGATTTTCTGCGGGCAGTAATTTGGCGCTAAGAT
This sequence comes from Rhipicephalus appendiculatus, assembly GCA_030522465.1. NCBI lineage: Eukaryota > Metazoa > Arthropoda > Arachnida > Ixodida > Ixodidae > Rhipicephalus > Rhipicephalus appendiculatus. The sequence goes on along the minus strand of JALIZH010010525.1, from coordinate 78,635 downwards.
TTTCCCCGTCCGGTCAAGTACTTGGAAGAGTGCGTTAAAAGCAACGAAGAACAGTACATTCGCGGCAGAAAGCGCTGTGCTACGCAGCTGAAAGCGGAGGAGCCGCCGACGCGCGGGGGGACCTTAGCGAGTCGCAGCGCCGCCATGCGGTGACTGTGGGAAGGCATCAGCGCGATGGCCACGCCAAAGCGCCCGCTCAGCACACTAGCCAGTATATTCTAGGCACTATAGTACTGCTTTTATGAACGCCTCGAACATGGCGTGTTTTTTTTGCAAGAGAGGCTCTGAAACACCTGAAACGACTTGCTGCGGAGCGGCCGTGCTAAAGTGAGCTAGAATAGGGTAGTGGGCTCGCTGGGGTCCCCTACCTGACGCCGGCTATGTCACATGTGTGGTGGCGCCACCGGCGGCTTGAATGTAGGGTGTTGCCTGGTGGAGGCGTTTGTGCGAGCAGCATCTATGCTATTTTTGTGCGCTGTTGTCATATGCACTACACATAAATGCACGCGACTTTCGACAGGGTAAAAGGTGATGCTGATGTAGCTGAGACAATGAAAAAAAAAACAATTAAAAAGAAAACTTGCGCGAGCTAGGTGCGTTCACGTAAGACAGGGTATGCAGCTCTGCTGTAGCTCGTTAAAAGGTTAAATAAAACACACTGCTGACAGTCAGTACTCGCGCGAGTAAATCAACAGAAAACATTATTTTATGAAGCTCTGTCGCCGTTGTTACTTGTGCGAACGCGCGATTAAACTGCACGCATAACTCCGTGAATATGAGGGCTGCTGCGCAAATTTGAGGTGCATGCAAGTTGCACTAAATGTGAAAAACAGAATGGCAACTTTTCAAACCTTATTTTGAGCGGTTTGCATTTCTTTAGAAAATGGCATTACTTTCTTGACGCACGCCAGCGTGCTGATGCTAACCTTGACGCAGACTGGATAGTTTACCACGAGCTTTTAATGCCATATAGGGAGCTTTCACAAGCAGCGGCGGCGCGGCGCATTGTGGGTAGTCCGCCATTTTGAAGTCATGGCCAGCCGAGCCGGTAAGCGCGCGTGCGGCAGCTCCGAGTAAACAAACAGGCATACCGGCGAGATCGCGCTTGTTGTTCGTGTGAGGAGTACCGAGCAATGACTACGAAGTCAGCGAAGACCAGAATGTACGCATAAACGCTCTCTCCGAAGGGCCGCGAGCGATGCAACGAGAAACTTCAACTACGCGGAGTGGACCCGTTCACGCTGCAGGCAGCCGACTACATAGTGGACGTGAACTTGTGGCCGCGCGCTGATGCCTCGGACATTTGCGTATTTTTAGTCTTGCGGTCGAGCTTTGTTTGTTCCGCGGCGGCAGCTCCAAGCAAGGAAGGCCCTTGACGGCCACAACTTCGTGACAAGCGGCTGGGTACGCGAGCCGCGAGTGAAGAAAGTTGCTGCCGACAGCGAGATCGTCGTGACACAGGTAAGTTTGTAAGGATGTTGTGGGGATGCATGCCGTGCTGTGGGGATGCATGCGCCCCATTGTCCCGAAACTGACCGGACAGGATGTTCTCAACCCTCCCTCCTCCGGCGCGCGGCGCGCTACGTCACATTAGCTGCCGTGCGCAAGACAAACTGTTCTGACCTGTTCGTCTTTTGCCTTTTCTCCTAGTCGTCGCGAAGGTGTCGTAGTTGCACGTGGCTCATCCGTTTCTCGATTTCTCGTGTGCTTTTACGTTTGTGAATTTATTTGAATGAATGTGATACTACGTGATTGTAGGCTTGTGATACCGATTTCATCGTGTGAGGGGAAGTGAAGCGCTGTCGAACTTTCCTCGCGTGAGCCATACGTGGTAGTGCACTTCCTGCGACCTGGGCCGCTGTTGCGGCGAGATCCAGCCTGAGTGCCCCACTCCGAACGGCAGAATTCTTCAAGTGCGGGCTCGCGGACATGAGTAGCCTGTAGGTGAAGTCATGAGAATACCAAGGCAAGAACACCGACGCTTGGCATGAGTCCGCCACTGTTTTCGACAGAGTTCACCGCAGCGAGCAACCAGCAGCCCCGTGCTTCAAAGTGGACTCGCGAATCGCAAGCTAAAGATAAGGCCACGCGTTGACTGCTCTTACCTCTCATCGAACAATTCTTATCGCATCCAATTTATTCTAAACACTAACTATTGATCACCCTCTTTTCTTTATTCTGTTATTATGCTGTGCTTGCATTTCTATTCGCTATTATATTGCTGTTTTCTTACCAATCGAATGGGCACGCGTGGGAGGTTTTCGTGGAAATGTGGTTCATGCCGTAGTTTGGGCTACTGAGATGTGACATCGCAGCTACTACCTTGTCAAATGCTTAATTTTAGTTGGTGTTTTACAACTAGTGTTATTTCTAAAATTTAATTGTGAATTCGTTGTTCACTTGGCTAAATCTAATGCTACTGTAATATTTAAAGTTATTATCGTTACAGCGCTTTCTTTTATGTTAAAGGTTTATATATGTTGTTTTACTGTGCAACTGTGTCCAACTGTGCATATAATGTTAATTTGTGTTCAAAATATTCTGTAAATCATGAGTGCGCTTGAAGTGTGTTCACGTAGTGTTTTTTTCTATGTTGACTAAGTCAATCGTGTGACTATTAATGGAAGTCAATATCTTTAAATCAGTAGTGTCATGTACTCAAAAATAAATATTTTTATTGCAATTTTTCGTCGATTTGTCCTCGCTTACGCATCTTCTAGATCGTGTTGTCTTCTACTGGCAACTTGTTTGTACATATACGCATGTTGCCGAAAGGCAAGTGTTTATATGCAGTGTTAGAATGCTAACAGAGTGCGTAACCACCGCTGCGGCTTAGTGTATGCGGTGCCCGCGGCTCCGAAAGACGGGTGTTCGGTCTTGGCCGCGGCGGTCGCATTTCGACGGTAGAGAAATCCTAGAGGCCAGTGGTCTCGCTGTGGGAGGTAACAAAGCGCTAACAGAGTGCGTATGAGCGTGCTTCATTAGAATGGTTGTAACCAACTGCTACCAGAGGGTATACAGACACAGGTTACTAGATGGTTGACAGAAGGCTTACAGACAGTCTTTCTTTTGAAAGAATGTTACTAGGGCGTCAAATGTTCACAGGCCGTTACTACGAGGTCACCAGACCGCCTGTGAACATGACTCTGTTCAAAGTTGGCAGCCAGAGCATTGACAGAAAGTTAGTTCACAGGCCGTTACTACGAGGTCAACAGATCGCCTATTTACATCACTCTGTTCAAAGTTGGTGGCCAATTGCAGCCAGAGCGTTGACAGAAAGTTAGTAAAAAAGTATAAAGACACCCTTTCGATTGTTGTTAGGTTCTAGTAACAACTCTCTTTAGACCATCAAGTCAACGTTACCAAAAATTTTTGTATGGGATAGCAAAAATAAGCCGAGATGGGAGTAAATGACTTGTCCTCTAGCGCATGCCCCAATGGGGGGTTTTATATACTCCCTACAGGCGGAGTAAAAAATTTACTGCCCCAAAGGACGGCGTTTTTGGATGGATTGAGGGGAGTATTTATTTACATCCATCGGGGAATTTTTTCAGGTAAGTATGGGAGCAAACTTTTATATCCATCGGGGAATTTTTTCAGGTAAGTATGGGAGTAAATTTTTATATCCATCGAAAAAAAAAAGTGACCGGCTTTCGCAGCCATACAATCTGCGAGTGAATGTTTAATTAAAGTAGCTTCGAAGCACTTAACATGATCACACGTAAACAAACATGCATGCAAAGCTTGCAAATTATTACAACACTCACATCGACCGCCACTCGCGCTGCAGAACCAAACGTCGGTCGCCGGGTATATACAGGGTGTCCCAGCTATCTTTAGCCAAGGGTTAAAAAATAGAATTATTTGAGGCAGGCGAGTGAAGTCAGTTGAATATTGCTTACAGCCATCTTGCGCACTACAGGCAATTTTTTATTTCGTAATTAACTAATTTGTTAATTAGGATTAATTTACTAAAATGATAAATATTTGACTTTACGCAAGAAATGAGAGTTGCAAAGTACGAGAGCGTCTTCAGAAACCCCCATTTCATTATTTGCGATAAAGAAACCTTTACGCGTACCATTTTTTCCGTGCTGCAAAGAAAGCCCGCGAAATACAAAAAATACCACGTGACTAGCGCATTCGCGCGCCGCGACCGTGCCGCTCTCAGCCGTAGTTTGAGCGAACAAAATCAGCTGCGACGACGACCCGCCGGCTGCGTTGCAGCGGTAGGCCGATAAGTTGGCGGTGGTTTCTTGGCCCGTTGCCAGCGGGTTGGCGCGCGTGACTGTGCAAGTTGTAGCGAGTGCGGGCGAAGAAACCACCGTAAACTTATCGGCCTACTGCTGCAACGCAGCCGGCGGGTCGTCGTCGCAGCTGATATTGTTCGCTCAAACTACGGCTGAGAGCAGCACGGTCGCGGCGCGCGAATGCGCTAGTCACGTGGTATTTTTTGTATTTCGCGGGCTTTCTTTGCAGCACGGAAAAAATGGTACACGTAAAACTTTCTTTATCGCAAATAATGAAATGGGGGTTTCTGAAGACGCTCTCGTACTTTGCAACGCTCATTTCTTGCGTAAAGTCAATATTTATCAATTTACTAAATTAATCATAATTAACAAATTAGTTAATTACAAAAGAAAAAAATTGCCTGAAGTGCGCAAGATGGCTGTAAGCAATATTCAACTGATTTCACTCGCCTGCCTCAAATATTGCATTTTTTAACCCTTGGCTAAAGATAGCTGGGACACCCGGTATAGGCACCGTATTTTGACCTCCCATGTGGCTCTGGTGAGCACTTCTTTTACGCGTAATTAAGCAATAAACATTCATGGCGTAGGTATAAAAATACGATGGGCTGATAGGTACCTCTGAAATACGCATATCTTCTATTTTAAATCCGACAAACATTGACCGCTTTTTAATTGGCGAAACTTAATTATCAGCTGGCGCTCTGTCGCAGGGGCTGAATTTGCATTAGCAGTACTGTGTGTCCACAATATGCACTGAATCGTACAGAAACCCACAAACCACGAGCGGCCGTGCAGAGCACTTCAGAGGCACACTGTACACATTCAGCAACACTGGCGAAGAACCGAGGCGCCCCGCCGCTACCGCGTCCTTGCCGCCGCCGTAGCTAGGCCTCTCCCAGGAGTACGGCCCGGCTATACGATGAACGACTGCTGGCGATCACAAAATGGTTGCTGTTGCGCAGTTTTCGTGGTCGTTATTTTTCACACACAAAAGAAATAGGTGTCCGCTATACTTCAACGCACGAGACGGTTCGCAGTCGCGATTCCTGTTGCCCGCAGTGCATGGGCAGCCGCATGTTATTTCAGTGGGTTCAGTGTGCCTCTGCCTCGTATCGTCGCTCGCTTTCGCGTTAGATGTTTGACAGCTGTGGGCGCATGGCACAGAAAAGACAATTTTAACTGTTATTCATTCCAGCAGTCTTTATTTACTGTGAAACACATCCTTTGATTCGCCGGTGGCCGGTGCGAGCTCGTAAAGCTCTCCACGGCGGCCGGTGCAGCAGTGCGAGCTCGCTACGCCGCCGTCTTGATACCGACGACTTAGCGCAGCTTTCTTACCGCTTAGAAGTTGCAGCCGATGAAATACCGGTGACACTCCGAGAAGCAACCGTCGCCGGCGGTCGGGGCGAGCGCGTTGCCGGCGCAGCTCTCACACCGGCCGCCGGCCAGTTTGATGCTGATGTCGTGCGAAGCCTACTTCGTACCGCTTCGAAGCTTTAGCCGGTGAAACTCCAGAAGCAACCGCTGACGATCACGACAGCTTACTTTCGTTACCGTTGAAATTATCCGTCGCAGTTCTTCGTAACTCGGCACTTTGAAGCGAGGTATTCGCGGCGTGTCGGTGGCTTGTAGTCGTGTGCTTGCTTGCATGGGCACGGCCGTTCGGACAGACAGCTCGCGGTCGCACGCTGGCGCGAGTGAAACTTCTCTGTCCAGAGCAAGGCGCCGAGCCTTGACCACCTACGCCCCATCACGTCGTGCGTGGGCAAGTTGGCTGAGCACGTCGTCCTCAACAGGGTCGGTCGATACCTCGACGATAACGACTGCGTCCCGCACCACATGATTGGCTTCCGACTCAAGACGCCATGTTACTCCTAAAGCATCAAATTCTCGACGGAGGAAACACTCAGGACACCCGTGCAATACTCGGCCTCGATTTAGAAAAGGCATTCGATACCATAACGCACTCGTCAATCTTGAAGGCGATCGCAGACCTCGGCCTGGGGCATCGGTTCTACTACTTTGTCCGCTCCTTCCTCACTCGGCGCAGAGCCGTCCTCCGCGTAGAAGACCTGGTGTCGGAGGAAGTCGAGCTCGGACCGCGGGGCACTCACAGGGTTCCGTCCTCTCGCCGACGCTCTTCAACCTCGTGATGATCGGGCTCTCCGAACGACTCTCGAAAATCGACGGGCTAAACCACACAATCTACGCGGACGACGTGACCATATGGTGCTCCACAGGGTCGGATGGCTTCATCGAGTCCGCCCTGCAGGAGGCCATCGAAACCGCCGAGACCTACCTCGAACACACCGGTCTCAAGTGCTCCCCCCGCAAAGTCGGAGCTGTACTTGCCAAAACGCCGGGGCGCCAAGCCCAAAGGATGGAAGCCCCCGGCTGAACGCAACATCACCCTGCACACCAGAGACGGTACAGTCCCCAGGGTAGACACCATTAAGATCCTGGGCATGATCATCGAGTCCCGCGGAACCAACACCCAAGCGGTACAGAAGCTCAAGACTAAGACTGATAACGCCATACGACTCGTACGTAGAGTGGCCAACCGGCACCACGGCCTTAAAGAAGACAACCTGCTGCGTCTCGTACACGCGTTTGTTCTGTGCCACTTCACCTACGACGCCGCCATACACAAATGCCTACGTGTAGAGCGCGATCAACTCAACGCCCTTATTCGAAAGGTAGTTAAACGAGCCCTCGGCCTCCCTATCAATACTTCGACGCAGAAACTCCTCGAGCTTGGCGTACACAACACGCTAGAAGAGATCGCCGAAGCTCAGGAACGAGCGCAGTTGACCCGACTCACGACCACCAAGGCGGGGCGCCATATTCTACGCGAGCTCGGCTTCTCCTCGACGGATCCTCCAGAGTTGACACTGATTCCTCGGGAAATCCGAGACCTTATCACGATCGCTCCCATTCCGCGAAATGTGCACCCCGACTACAACAGAGGCAGGCGCCTTGCACGGGCGACCGCCATTCTCAAGCACATAGACATGAAAGTGGACGACGTCTCGTTCGTGGACGCCGCTGCCTATCGCAACAACCGAGCCTTCGCCGCGGTCGCGATTTCATCCACGCAGCAGGTTCTTAACTCTGCCACCATCCTCACCCGAAACCCCGAAGTAGCAGAGCAAGTAGCTATAGCCATAGGTGTGCTCGACAGTAAACGGGAAGTCATCTACAGCGACTCCAGACCGGCCATCAAAGCCTTCGAACGTGGCGTCGTCTCCGACCAGGCGTTACGCATCCTCCGCAGCGCGGACCCGAGTACCCTCAAGCACCACACTGTCATCTGGTTCCCCGCCCATCTCGGCCGGGTGCCGGGCGCCCCATCCAACCTCAACGAGATCGCCCACGACGCAGCGCGCGCACTTACCGACCGCGCCGCCACAGGGCAACCGCATCTCGCTGAGCTAGAGAACAATCGGGATGCACCCATTACGTACAACGACATCACAAAACACTTTTACCTTGAACGCCGCATTTTCCCGCCCCCCACATCCCAAACTTAACAGAGCGCAGGCGCTAACCCTACGCTTACTACAAACGCACACGTACCCAAACTAGCCCAAACCCCGCCAAGCTTCATGTTTTCTATCCCGACGCGTACCGCAGCGACACGTGCCCCTCGTGCGGACACACGGCGACACTTGCACACATGCTCTGGGAGTGTAGAAACGCTCCTCCCGACTCCACCTCAGACAAGTGGGAGAGGTTCCTCAAGAGCTCACTTCTCGCCGACCAGCAATGGGCCGTCCAGCAGGCCCACGAAGCGGCCACCAGGTATTTCCTGTCGGTCCCTACGTGGGAGACGCCCGCTACGCGCTAAGCGCGTCCTGCAGGACAAAAACAAAGTTTTTCCATTCCATTCCATTCCAGAGTGGCTCAGCGGTGCGAAAGACCTTGACACGTTCACACCAAACACCAACCGGCCGTTGTAAATCCTCGCTGCACTGATAATTTCGTTGTCTGTCGACAAATACTCACACGGTGACCCACACACGCACGTCACGACCAAAACTGGTTTTTAAAACTCCCATAGGGAGTTTCTACCCACGTGACTTGAAACTCCGTGGGGAGTTTAACAAGGTCATGTCGTTCATAAACTGTGTCATTAAGCAAGGGGCGTTTTACGACGACATGTGCCGACTTAACTCCCCTACCACGGAGTAAATGATTGGGGCATGGGAGTTTTGGGGGGCTCATATGCTGGAAAAGCTCCCATGTCGGCTAATTTTTGCTTACAGTGTACTTAGCCAAACCTAAGTCATCTTTTCAAGGTAAATTTAAAATACTACTTATAAATGAGGTTTCCAAGGTATGTATTTACAATAGTCTTTACACGTCAGTAAGTAGCAGGCCTTTAGACGGTCTACATAATATAGTCTTTACACAATAGATAGAAGGACGCCTCTTACACGGTCTACATAATATAGTATTTAAAATATAGTAAGGAGGAGGCCTTTAGACGGTCTACATAATATATTCTTTATTAGAGCTGTGCGCCGGTCCTAAAATCGCCGGCGGCGGCGCGCCGGTGTTTCCACCTCCGGCGGCGGCGCGACACCGGCACGGGGTTCATCGGACCGGCGGCGGCGCGGCGCGCGCGCGGAAGGGGGGGGGGGGGGGGGGTTGATTCGATATTCAAGACTTAGTGGGCCGAAAAATTTGTCCTTTCAAAAAAAAAAAAATCTGTTTCCCCGTAAGGGCGAAGCAGTGAATGCGATAACAACATGTCGTAATGTTATACCGAACTAAGGCAAGCTGCTAACTCTTTTTCATCCGGGTCCAACAGTGGCTAGGGTACTCGGCTGCTGACCCGAAGGTCGCAAGTGTGATCCCGGCCGTGGCGGTCGCATTTCGATGGAGGCGAAAGGGTAGAGGCCCGTGTACTATATGCGATGTCAGTGCACGTTAAGAAACACCAGATAGTCGAAATTTCCGGAGCCCTCCACTGCGACATCCCTCATAATCATATCGTGATTTTGGGACGTAAAGCCCCACATAGCAAAAAAAAAAAAAAAAAAGAAAACGACTTTTTCATCCGATCTCGCTAAACTGCAGAACGCTGGTGTTAGGGCATGCGGTCGCCTCCAGGAAAGAAATGGTTTTCGTGTAGTTTTTCGTATCAGTAGCTCGAAAGTAGAAGGGTATACGAGCCGTTTGATGATGCGACCGCGCTTATAGTCAAAGTTCACAGTGGCGGCTCCAGCCACGCAGTCCCTCTAGCCCGGTGTCCGTTCATACTCCTTCGCCCAGCGAAAGACGGACAAGGCGTTTGCTTTCTGGTTGAGGAGCAATCGACGGCAGGCCTCGCACGCGGAGTGATGTTATCGCATGCGCCCTACAATCGCCTGCACCCTCCGTGCGACGGAGATGGGCAGCTTGTTTCATCGATGATTCAGCCGTGTTCCTCACTAGCGCTCGCGAGCTTTTACTCCCGAGTACAGCATATATGATGCGCGCACAAGTTATTGATTTGGACTTTATACGGAACATGACGGCGACGACGAAAACCTGTACACAGTGTCCATGCAATCGTTATCGCAGTAAAAAAAATATACAAAAACCGTGGACAAACTCGCCTTTTTTCTGCAGAGCTGCATCGTCTTCGCTGTAAAGAGTTCGTCCGTTGGACGAATCAAATAATCCGGGGCCTGTTCCATTGGCTTCGTTCTCACTTTCACTACAGTTCTTACAGGCGATATCTTCTCGACACTTATTCTTCAGAAAGCATGTGCACAATGTTAACGCTAAGCGTTGAGCTTATCGGGATTTCGAGCTAGCCGGCTACACGCTGTTATTTCCGCTTGCGCAACCGGAAACTCACAAAATGGAGCGAAATCAGTTCATCGCGCACGATAATCATGCGAGCTGAGAAAGAACGGCTGGGCGAATACAATGCAAGACATGGTAGGCGACAATTCACAACTCATATAATCGAGAGTATTCCCTAATAATGTCACGTGATTCACCGTTCTGGCGTCATGAAGAGCGTAAAAAAAAAAACGAGAAACGTGCAAAGAGAACAATGCGCTCGATTTTGTATTTTCAGAGGCTGTTTCGGGGCCCATAAAAAGATGGGGTGTGCAAACACGGAAATAAGAGAGTGGTCAAGACACCGCAAACACAGCTAACTGAAAAATCGTACAGCGGCGGCAAAGACGGTAGACAAAAAAAAAAAAAAAAAAAATTAAGGCAGCTTCGCATTAGTGGTGCCCAACTTGAAGGTAGTGTAGAGCTGGGCAGCCTTCTTTGTTTCTCTTGGGTTTTCATTTTCTTTCCTCCGCTCTTTGTTTCTTTTTCTGTGTTACCGTATCTTCTGTCTTTTTCCTCTCTTTATTTCTATTCATTTCTTCCTCTCTCTTTATCTAGTTTTTTTTCTCTGTCTTGCTCTTTCTAATTTTCTTCATATTTTCTTCCTTTCTCTCCATTTCTCTTTTTTTGCTTGCTTCCTCATTTTTTCCAATTTTTATACGTGGTTTTGCCTGTTTTACGCCAAGCGGCGACAACATACGACAATCCGGGCCCCTCAAGTGCTCCACACTTAATATCATCAAGGCGCTCGAAAAACAAGAGGAAGAAGAGTTCTCCTTGGCGTGATCGCGCGCTCAATATGAGATGACTATGCTCTTCGTGGTTTTGCCTGCGTTACGCCAAGCTACGACAGCATACGATTACAGCGTACGATGACGGCATACATGGACAGCATACGACAGCCCGAGCCCCTAAAGTGCTCAGCACTTAAAATACTTGTCTGTGCATTCCCAGGCAAAAGGCGATACCTATCACTCAGTTGCGCGTGATGGTCTACGTGAAAGATAACTGGTCACTCTCTTGACTTCACTCTTCTGTCTACGTTTTCACGTCGTGTCGTTTTAACATGAATTCCTACCAGCTAGCTCAGCTATCGGTTACTCCAAGTTTTTCATTGCCTTTACTTCTCTATTTATTTTATAGACTTACTCGAGTAAAAATGAATGGAGAAAAGTGCATTAACCCAACGATATGCATTAATTATCTATTTCACTTATCTATGCACAGTGTAGTTCATCGAAGACGCCACGAATATGCTATCCAGCGAGTTGGGTTGTCGCCCTTTAAGGCTGGACGACGCCGCAGCATTCAGGTCAGGCAATACTGTTGAGATTTCTGGAGGAGAGAAAGATACAACTTCCGCGGAACTATTCTCGATGTGGCCATCTATAGAAGATGTCCACAGTCCATTTCTGCAAAGTGCATTCAGTTACTCGAAAAAGCGGTGAGCCGTGATGTTTGCTCATGACCACGTTGATTAACCGAACCCGCCAGCACATTACCACCATAAGAAGACAGTGGAAGAAATTTACAGAAACATTAACTTGTCAAGTCTGAACTTGCATATGAATGTGTCCGAGATATTTAAGAACGATGCAGGGAATGCGCACCAACCTTCACAGGTGCGTTAGACAGGCGGAGGCATTAAACCTAATTCGATGGCTTACGTCCGGGGTCGGCAACCTGCGGTCCGCGGGCCACATGCGGCCCGTGGCGCAGTGTTACGCGCCCCGGCACTACGTCAACTACCCCCCCCCCCCTCCCCTCCTTCTTTTATCACCTCCTATGTTTAATAAACTGAGGATTGCACGAAGAACACAGCACCCGAAAGACAGAGACGACGACATGTACCTGCGCAGGTGTCGACGACATTGCGCTGGTGTCGTCGTCTCCGTCTTTCGTGTGCTGTGTTTTTTGCGCAATCCTTAGTTTCTGAAAGAATGCACCAGCTAGACCCTAAACTTGTGCTACTAGACTTCCTATCTGAAAGCCGGCATGGCAGGTTTGACCTAAAACGAGATCTTCGCTTGTAAGCCATGTTTGTGAATTTCGACCTTGTGACATGCGCGCTGAAAATAAACATGATTTCTAACCCAGTTTTGTACATTATTCTCAATTCACCCCATCTTTGTTGTTTGCCTGCAAAGCCTCTTCCCCTTTCCCCTGATTTGCCATGCGCCCCCCCCCCCCCCCCCCGCTTTGTCGGCTTCAAGCAACTTGGACATCCGCCTGGAAAAGTTGCCAACCCTTGGCTTCAAGCGATCAGAATTTATGCACGGCCTCCGAGATGTACGCACAAAAGCGGATGTCTGGGCGCTGCGTTCGTTGCGTTGAAGCGCATTCCGTCCACCTCATCAGTGTCGAGAGTTGTGAAAGCTTCGTGACATTAAAATGACGTTGCGGAAGAAGAACCGGAAACAGGCGGCGCACTGTTCGCCGCACTCCAGCCAATCAATTGCGGCCAAGACAGGCAGTCCACTAGAGGCACACGTCGAGAATAACTCCCCAGCCACAAAAAATGAAACAGGAGAATGCTGGGAACTGTGACCAGAGCACAGAGCACAAGGGGATAGCGGCGTTGGAGGAGGTTGGTTTATGGACGCTAAGCGCGCGCACTCGTGAATTTTTTTTCCTCATGAGCTCACCTAGAAAAAGGAAAAGAAACAAGAGCATGGTGGGAATCGTAACACGAACCCTATAGGATGTAGGGCTTCAGATGAAGTTGGATTATGGATGCTCGGCGCGTTCTCTCCTATTTTTCCCCTCTGTAGTTTAAGCGCATTCCGTTCCACTAATTTGAGTCCAGAGTTGTGAAAACTTCGAGAGCTCAAAATGACGTTGAAGAGGAAGAGCCGCACAGAGATGGAGCGCTGCTGGCCGAGCTCCCGCCAATCAGCGGCTGCTGAAATGGAGAGTCCATTGCATGGATTCATCGCGTAGAGCTACCCCGGTGAAGTGATGTATTTTATGCCCAGATTCCCCGTTCGGGTAAAAAAAATAAAAGACTAACGGCGGCGCGCCGCAATTATTGCGCGGCGGCGGCGGCGGCGTGGTCACTCTCGGGACTTCGGCGGCGGCGCGAGCGGCGTGAGCAAAAACATGCGGCGGCGGCGGGGCGGCGCACAGCTCTATTCTTTATACAATAGTTCGAAGGATGCCTTTAGACGGTCTACATAATATAGTCTTTATAAAATAGTAAGGAGGAGGCCTTTAGACGGTCTATTAACAATTGTTACTAGAGCCCTAATGTTCATAGACGGTCACCAATGTTAATAGATGGTTACTAGGTGGTCTACTCAATGTTACCAGCCATTTTTGTAAGGGATGCTTGACAAGCGTGAGTGCTGACGAGCAGTGCGGCCGAGTGTTTCCGTATTCGATGCAAAGCCACAAGGTGCCCGAGCGGTGCACTGTTCCAACTAATACCAGAGGGTATATATAGTATATAGTATATAGTATATATAGTATATACCAGAGGGTATATATAGTATATAGAGGGTATTGTTCCACATGAACCAAATCTTAGTTTTCTCCATATTCACGATCACTCCAGACAGGCCCGGAGCCAGGAATTTTTTTTCGGTGGGGGGGGGGGGGGGGGGGGCACTCGATGAAAGCCTTGAAAAACACCCATTTTAATTATTTTTTTTTCGGTAAAACACCCCCTTCCATCCGAATTTCGGGGGGGGGGGGGGGCTCGGGCCCCTAGCCCCCCCCCCCCCCCCCCCCGGCTACGGGCCTGGCTCCAGACGCGTGGCAAAACCGCTTAGTCTTCTTCAACACTACTTTCATAAAATTACGCTATGTCGTCATTTCAGCATAAACACATTTAAGCTTAAACAATATTAAAATATCGCCATTCGTTCAAACATGCTGACCATGCAAATACTATAGGTAGCGGGAGAACTGCCCCTATGGAAATTAATAGGGTGGTTGTAATGCACGAGATATGTCACCAAGCTACCATCCCTCGACCTTGGTAACGTGTTTTGCGTACTTTTGCAGTTCTTAATGCATCTGATGGCATCGGCTTTATGGGGCGTTCATTCTTAACTCGATAAAACTATCAAGATGCCTTTCCTACGTTGAGGAATTACAGGAATGGAGTTGAACTTCCCGGCCCTTCCCGGAGTGGGAATGGGCTAAGTTTTTTCATTCCGAGGAATTGAAAGGAATGGAATTGCGGCAAGTTCTAATTCCCCGGAATGTAATTGGAATGGAGGCGCCCATTCCGCAACACTGATCCCCACACACCGGCACGGCGGCGAAACATCGCAGACGCTAGACGGCGCTGCGGCGGAAAAAATGGCGGCCTCCTTGTGAAATTGGTCTATAGACAGATGCGTGTAGGCGAGCCGCGGAATGCACGTCAGCACACGGTGAACGCTGGAGAGAGAACATGATCTTTATTGCGCGCGTATTGCGCCACGCGGTGCGGGCGCTGTAAGCAGGAGCGCACCGAGGGCACCGCTCGGAGTTCGTGGCGCTGTAAGCGATAGTGGGGGGCGTGCCACTACAGCAACGTTCGCCAGTAATAACTGCCCAGAAGTGCCCACGAATACATGGCACTAAAATAACACAAACACCTCGCAGTTTCAATTTTGGTGTCAGAGGACTGACAACAGATTTTTTTCTCCACCCACTTTTTCGAGGCATAACAGCAAGCTCACCCTCCGTGATGTTTGTAGCTGCAGCGGTTGATTCCAAAAGCGTGTGGTTATTGTATAAGCAATATATATACTTTTTTCGATCTGAAAAGACTCTAAAGTGTACGAAGGCAGCCTCCAGCAACTCTGTGAAGCGATGCCGATAGCCGCCCCGATTACACTCAAGGTTTTGTTTTCACAGGAGCATGTGAAACTGTGGTTAACCACCTTAATATTGACATCCCCAACAGTGTTTTTTTTTTTTTTTCAATATAAAAAGCAGATGGACTAAGTGTTTCGAACAGTCGTCGTCACGCGAGGTCCCTTTACCGCGTCCCGAGCCAGGCGCACGCGGCCTCTACGATTAGCTCAGACAACGCGTTTAATCTTTTTAAAAACTTTTCAGTGCGGATACCTTTACGGGCCTGGGCCGTCGTATGCTATCGTCGCGTAATGCAGGCAAAACCACGTAGAGCATAGCAACCTGTAGCATATCGAGCGCGCGCTCGCGCCAAGAAGTCTTCCCATAGGCGTGCGCACGAGGGGGGACAGGGCGGGCGCCCCCCCGTCACCTAAGAGGGGGGGGGGGGGGGCGCTTTGACGAATCCTTGCCCCATGGAATTCAATACGGAGCACTTCAGGGACCCGGGCTGTCGCATGCCATCATCGCTTCGTGCGTGTAACACAGGCGAAACAACGCATAAAGATAAGAGAGGAAGCAAGCGCGAAATGGAAAGAGTGAGAGAGAGAAAGCAAAAATAGGAAGAAAAATTGAAATAAAGACAGAAAAAACTGGAAAAGGGAAAAAAGTAAGAAAGAAAGGAGGAAAGGAATAGAAAATGGAAGAGAAACAAAGGCCTAGCTCCGCACTTTCAGGCTTGGCACCACTAGTGCGAAGGTATACCTTAATTTTTGTAAGCATTTCCTTGCGTATTGTAAGCAGTTTTGCGTTTCTATCTACGTGTCTATCCAGCCGCCTACGTCTGGGTGCTCTCGTGATCGCCTCCTTAACTTGGGGTATACCAAAATTTGTACGGGATGGTAAGAGGCATTGACGAATATGTGTGGCTGGTCATGACATGAATAACGTGAAAATCCTGTCGTATACGTCGTCAAACCTTTTCCCGCAGACACGTGTGGCACATACCCGTATATCACGGGCCGCAGTATGCGGGTATTGCCACAGGTGTGTGACAATTTATGTCTACCCAGGAACGGCGAGGACAGACATTAGTAATTTAAAAGCGAGAACGTTAAGAAAAGGTGACATCGGCAGCACTGACCAGACGAATGCAAATAATAAATATCAGGGTCCCAGCAGGAATCGAACCCAAGCAATCTGCGTGGCAATCAGGTGTTCTACCACAGAGCCACACCAGATCTCGGAACTGCTTTGGGAAAAGACCGTATGCAGGCGTAATAGTGAAACGTCAATTGTGGTTCCAGAGCTGGCGATCTAATTTTATAAACATTACATATGTGCTCCTATGAGGCAGGCATCATGTCGCGTTAACGTCAATTGTATACTTAAGCGCCATCCACTGTAGTTGGTACACGAAGCACTATCCAGGGCTACCATCCTCGCAAGCACAATTGCTACATATCAGATTACCGCTTCTGGTGTAGGTAATACCATCAATAGCTTTCCTGGTCACGAAACTGCCGCCTCAGTTTAATATAGAGCCAGCGGCTGCCGCTAGGGGCGCCACAGTAAAAGAAAGGCATTTTGGAAATTCAGGAAATTTTGTGGGATATATTGAAGGAAGTGGGCATAGGTGACGACTGTATACAGCTTTTGAGGGAAATATACCGAGAAAATACAGTTTGTGTAGAATGGGAAGGAATAAGCAGCAAGGACAGCGTTGACATTAGCAAGGGGCTGAGACAGGGATGTCCTTTGTCCCCGCTGTTATTCATGCTGTACATGGTGAGGATGGAAAAAGCGCTAGAAGGTAGCAACATTGGATTTAATCTGTCACACAAACAGGCAGGCGCGATGGTTGAGCAGAAGCTTCCAGGTCTATTTTATGCTGACGATATTGTCTTATTTGCGGACAGTCAAGATGATATACAGCGGCTGGCAGATATATGCGGAAGGGAGGGCGAGGCTCTAGGACTAGGTTTTAGTGCAACAAAATGTGGATTGATGGTATTCAATGATCACGAAGACCATGCGGTCTTAATACAGGGCCAAGAAATACCGAGGGTAAGCGAATACAAGTACCTCGGAGTGTGGGTAAATGAGGGGGGATAGATATATGGAGGTACAAGAGAAAGCATCGGTAACAAAGGGAAAGAGGAATGCTGCAATCATGAAGCACAGAGCGTTATGGGGATACAATAGGTACGAGGTGCTTCGAGGGCTGTGGAAGGGTGAGATGGTTCCGGGGCTTACATTTGGGAACTCAGTGGTGTGCATGAAGTCAGAGGTGCAATCAGGAATGGATGTAAATCAAAGGACTGTGGGACGCCTCGCGTTGGGCGCTCACGGGAAGACGACAAATGAGGCTGTAAAGGGTGATATGGGATGGACAGGTTTTGAAGTGAGGGAAGCTCAGAGCAAAATTAGATTTGAAGAGAGGCTGAGGAAAATGAAGGAGAGTAGATGGGCAGGGAAGGTTTTCAGGTATTTGTATAGGAAAAGCGTCGACACGCAGTGGAGAAAAAGAACTAGGAGGCTCACCAGTAAATATACGGCTAGCAGTGTGGGCGACATGGCAACAAGGAGCATTAAGCGAAAAGTCAGAGAGGCGGAGAGGACTTATTGGATGACAGCGATGGAAAAGAAGCCGGCTCTCAGTGACTACCGAAAGGGAAAAAATGAAATAAGGAGGGAGAGGTTTTATGATAATTCAAGGGGAAGCGCTTTACTGTTAGAGGCAAGGTCGGGTTGCCTTAGAACGCGTAGCTATAAAGCGAGATTGTGTAACGAAGAAGAACAATGTACATGCTGTGGGGGGAACTAAGGAAACGATGGAACATGTACTGATTGAATGTGGCGATATCCACCCAGATATACGCGTGGACACGAGTCTACATGAAGCCTTGGGTTTTAGGGACATCAATGGAAAGCTGAACACGTCCGCGATAGAAATAAGCAAGAGACGGTTAGAGTATTGGTGGCAGAAAAGTAGAGATAAAGGACAAAAATGAAGAAGGGGGGAAAATAAGGTCATTCTGCCCTAAGAAGCAGAGAGATGGACCGTGAACTTATATTTTTCTTTGCTGTAATAACATAGATTTAATCAATGTAGATAAGGCGTTAGGCCAACATAAAAAGAAAGTTTTTTTCGAGCCTGGTGGCAGACATGTCACCGCCCCGTTATAAAGGGGACGCTCATAGCATCCATCCATCCATCCATCCACCCGGCTACCCAGCGGAGTGGCCGCCACAGGCGACGCTTTTTTTTTCGCTGGTAAGTCGCGGCCGAAAGAACCGCTCCTTTTAGACAATATTTGCATTCTCTTTCGTTGTACCAGTCATACGAATTAAGCTTGGGACTTTGAGAATGTTTTCGTAACGAAGACAAGCCGCATACAAAAAGTAAACAATTTAAAATTTAGCTCGCGGCCCAGTGTGCCAGCAGACTTAACTGCAGACATAACTAATTAGCGCAAAAAACAACGGACAAGGTAGAGACGACAGACTCTTGTCTCTACCTTGTCCGTTGTTTTTTGCGCTAATTAGTCATGTCTGCAGTTAATACGCACAAACTAGCCCAACTCACGTCTCTAATTCTGCCAGCAGACGACGCGCATAGACAATTTTGTAACTGCGAAATTTGTCTAGTTGGCCCAACAGGCCTCAGATAAAAATAAACCCTTACCGTGACTGTGATGCGCAGTACAGAGAATAAGGTATCAGCAGTGTTAATATTAAATGCATGACAACCTGAGCTCAAGGTCAAGAACTGTTATTTCCCGAACTTCCGATGGCACGCGTGCCGTTCCAGCAGTGGTGACGGCCCATTTTTACGTAAGAAAAAAAAATGTTCTAGGGCGTGAGCTTGCATTTGCCGGTAATCTAGCTGTTTGAAACAGATAAATCGGCAGATCGTAACCGTCAATGAAACGGTTTTTTGATGGCAACTGTTGTCGTTTTCAGGCCTCGAGAACTTTGCTAGTTTTCGGTAGAATGCTACGACAGTTTTTTAACGCGATTTTTGTAGTCAATATCCGCGATGAAAGTCGCATGGATTAATATCCCTCTGATTCTGTATTGCGCTTCTTAATATCTATCTCGTGCGAGCAGGATGACGAGGATTGACGCGCGATTGCATTGAGTACCGTACTCCTCGGCGAACCAGGATGCTTAATAGGATTGTAACCGCGATCTTTCTTTGAAGAAAATGAAGCCGTGCAAATGCTTATGATCGAGATATAACAGATAATTTTTGCCTTCACTCAGCACTGGGGTAGTGTAGAGTTCAAAAGACGCCTCAAAGGAATGTTGACACAGGAATCTTGCATCTTGTTTTTTTTTTTTTTTTTTTTTTATGTCACAATAAGTAGCTAATGGCCCATTGCACACGACGGCTCCCCCCTTGCACACGATGGCTCTCGAGGTTGTTTCAGTGGTTATCAAACTTTCAGAGGTCGTTACTTCCGATTCGTAATACGCTGGCAGGCCACCGAACACGAGGAATGGCGTTGGCCTGAGGTAGAGTGTACCAGAATATTTTGAGTGGCGCGACCGGCCGTCGTGGAGAGGGCCGCCGCGCGCGGAAAGTTGGCGGTGGCGCTGTAGTCAACCGCACTTGAACTTCGCCTCTCGCGCTTGCTTGGAGCCTGTCGCGCAGAGCGTTGTCGACACGCACAGAAATATGGCTCATGCTCGTGTAGTGTTCTGCTCCTTGCTTCCGTTCGAAAACATACACCGTAAATTTCTAAATGAATGCATAGGGGTGAGTAAAATGCACTTTTATTCCCCCCGCCGACATTTGTACGCGCGATCATGTAGCTAGAGGCTCCTGTGCGCGACGTCACGTCAATCTTTACATAAAAAACGTGTTACGTGCAGTTATAATTGCCTTTCTCTGCAACGCGTGCCGTGACCGCTTGCGTAGCTTTCGTTCGCGTCGTCAGCGCAGCTCAGTTGCCGAAGTGATTTATAGTAATGCCACAGCGGTATTTCCAAGTGCACTTGCCATTCAAGCATCCAGTAATGAATAATCCTTTCACACGCGCTGCAAACACTGCAGGTAAACTTTGTGCACTGCTACCCAGTCTCAAAGCTGTAATTCACCACAAATGCAAATGCGCAGGAAACAGAGCGACATATTTTATTTACAAATATGTTTTTGGGAGATAAAAGAAGTCTGTACAGAAGAATTCTCTCAGCGTTTGCTGCAACAGATTTTTTATACTGGCAACGACGGAGTTATTGCTTTCACCTTGACACAAGCGTCTTAATTGGTCTGCTGTTCGAAGCTTGGAGTTTGTGCACATTGCTCTATGTAGTTTTTAGCATTCGTCGCTTGAGGAGTGAATTTCTTGTTTTCAAAGGCCTGCGGAGGAACTTGTATAGCAATTGCCCCGCAAAAAGGAAAATTCAATCATTTATTCAAATACCTGAGAAAATGCGACTCACTCCTTCGTTATGCTTATTTTAAAATGATACATTTGGTCCTGGAGGCACAATTGCTGTGTAGATTTGAAGTATCTGTACTGTACGACATTTAATAAAATATCGATGCACATTCCAATCACTTGTCTGCCGCGATGGAGCAGAGGTTATGGTCCTCAGCTGCTGACCCGAAGGTCACGGGTTAGATCCGCGGAGGTCACAATTTCGATGAAGGCGAAATGGTAGAGGCCCATGTACTGTGCGATGTCAGTGCACATTGAAGAAGACAAGGGGCGCGTATTTTCCGGAGCCCTCCACTACGGCGTCTCTCATAATCATATCGTCGTTTTGGGACGTTAAACCCCAGATATTATTATCATTTAGCGATCTCCCTGAGCAGTTGAGGTTGAAGAGGGTTCTTATCCTTGAGCACATTTGTGAATTCATATGCAGGCACAAACGACGCATACCCTGTTCCACAACGCAGGGGAATTCTTGCAGCTCGTTGCAAGAGCGTCGCTTCTCATGCGATGGTCCAACGACACCTATCAATCAACTTTTCTAACGCACACACACACAGACACACACGCACACACCCCGCCCTCAACGCTACCTGGACTTAGCAATAAAAAATAGCACGGCTCTTTCAATAGTGATTTCATTTGTGCAGGAGGCAAGTGCACATAAAAAAATGGAAACTCGTGTGGTGTGATTAACTTGGACAGAAGCGCTATTATTAGTGTCGAAGGTCCGCCAACGTAGCGAGCACCTGCATCGTGCTCCGAGTCTTCTACCTCAGTTCTTTTAACGTCATCTAGGAAAGTAAAAAGCAAAAACAAAGTCAGCTGTACGATGGCGCCATTCTTTCCGCGGGTGTTTCCTTTTACCTCGGTGTTGGTGTCTTAATTCGCACTCAGGTACGAAAGCAAGTTCGGCGTTCCTCTAGGTATTCGCACTTCAGCCGCCTTCACGATTAGTACACTATATATCTCTTAAGACAAAACGGGGCCTGAAATGTAACTAGCATACTGCGCAGTCCACGTCCACTGGCTTGTTCAACCTCCGCAGGTCTCTCCACTGAAGCATTCGTGGCTCTTCATCTGCAGGGTCATTGAAAAGAGCCAATTTAAAAACCCGACCCAGTGTTCATAAAAATGTGTTACGATAAAAATGTTCTTAAGGGAATATTTGCCAATCTTGCTGCTCGACATATCATTGCGATGCCGCCCCGCAATGGCAAAAAGCAATTACGAAAGGGAAGTTTTCCGCATCTGTTCAGTCCACGCGCAATAAGTCTTGCATCCTGGCACGCAGTAATGATACAGCCGTTACTTCGGAGGCATAGCAGGAGCTGCGCAGATCAGGATAGATTTTTCCAACGCGAATATTCACCGGGCACAAACCATGACAACCGCGGAGCGAGCGGGCGCTCTTCAAGTGCCGGCGATGACAGCGCCGCCGCAATTTTCCGCGCGAGAGGGGTCAGCGGCTAACAATAGAACCGGTCTCCGTTCGCGCCACTCAAAAGTTCTACCTGAGGCGCGGCTTGTCTGTCGGCAACGATACGGTGTCACCGTTTATCCTGAAATCGTGCACATGGATGATGCCCGTTGAATCAAAGTGCTCCGCACACACACGCACATACTACGAATCAATACGGAAGTCGTCCGTTTCTTGCTGCGCTATGGCTCACCTTGAGTTCTCGAACTTTCCACGAACACTTCGCACGCAAAAAAAGGACACCTTTTCAGTAGTGCCCGGCACCTCGGTACACAGCACCTGAACGGCATCGTCACGCGAACGTGCAGCTTCAACTGTTTAATAACTGAACTTGGTCCTTATCCAAAACGCTGATACAGAGTACACGTGCAAACTTTCGGCCCGCGCCGGCCGCATGTGCGGTCTCTACGGAATCAAACCGGAGGGCCGGAGAAGCGTGGCCTCTGAACGACGGTGGCGCCGCGGCGCGGCAGCTTTCCGCGTCATATCAAGCTCCCCCCATAGCGTGACAGCAAAGTTTCGTGACCAGCTGGGCTCTTCCCGCCTGGCGGCGCCAGCGAGTGCGCCGCCATAGCCGTGGTACCCTAGCCGCCTGTCAGCGATCCGGCATATGACAGCGTAATGTTTGGTGGCACTGCACCTCAATAACCCGTTTTCTTAGAAAAATATCAACATAACCCATGCTGCCGGGAACTTTCGTTGCTGTCCGACGATGATGTTCGCGCGCGAGACCACGAGTATGGCGACTGCCGCGCTAGCGACCCTTGCGGATGACGTCACGTGAATACCTCCTATTGAAGGACTATGGTAATACCCATGTTTCTGTTAGCATCGTTACACAACTGTAAACAACTGGTTATATGAAACATATGCAACTGTTCAACATGTCTGTGCGTACAACATTGGTGCATATCTGTAATGTCATTTTGTAACGTTTCGCTCAATAAAAAAAATTACAACCCAGTTACTTTGCCTCCGCATGCTTCGCGTGAGATCGATTCCCATGGTACTTGGGATTGCCATTTTTTGCCTTGGGATTGCCATGGTACTTGGGATCTGCCATTTTTTTTTTGTAATTTTTTGGGACCTTTTTTACTGGTGTTTTACGAGGCCTTGGAAAAAGATCGGTGCTTTAATGCATTGTTTATTCACAACACTTCGTGCGGCTCTCCTTTTGTTCGCCTACTTCTTTGGGCCTGAAAATTGTTACACAGACAGCAATCACAGCAGATCACGAGTGACAACAAGCACACCAACAATGCATTTCCAAACGTTTGTGTAAATTCTGAGGCACACATGAAGAGTCATAAACACATAAGAAAGCTTTACAGAGGGCTGTAAATGGCTTTGGATGCGTGTGTCTCAACCTAAAGCCGCTCTCACTCTCCACACATGATGGCATTTATTGGTCAGTACTACAGCTCAATGGGCCAACTGATGCACCCAGGTGAGCTGTGCTCATAAGTATTTGTCACTTTCTTTTGTACAAGGCTGCCAGTCAGAAATATAAAATTTTCACTGAAAAGTCATTCCACAATGACAATTAGTTTTTTGGCATTGTCTTCTTTTCTACTTGAACCGTCCCCAGATATCATTGGTACTATTTATCTACAACCTCGTTACCTTCTGCAGTGGCAAGTGAACAATCTGAATGTACAGGGAGCGTACCATAATGAATTGCAGTCGTTAAATTCTCACACTTCCCGGACTGTATTATCTGTTGGTGCATCCGTCACGAGCAGTGGAAAGCTCGTTCTGACTGCTGAGCGTCATCACTGGTTGCATCCATTCTGTGGCGACCAGTGCACGTGTTGCACACATAATCGAATGCATAGCGAGTGGCAAGGGCAGTGCTGGACGTAGTTCTTGTGGAGAAAGCTGAGATTCACTGATGATTCGTGATAGTGTGTGATGAGCAGCCAGTGTCCCAAAGGTAAGTCTACAAATGAGTGGATGGCTGGAAAGTGGGACTGAAGAGTGCAAAAAACTACGGCTATGAAAAGCAACTGCACAGGACGAGCACTGGCTTCCATCTCAATTTTATTGACATGAATACTTTTTCCTTTTCCTGTGCATTGCCTCAGCTACAGAAATGAGTGATGGGCCTGGGTGCCCTGCTTCTCCCAGCTGTTCTGACAGTGGCGGAAGACCAGCTTCAGAGACATGTTCGCAGGGCCTTTAAAGCGTTCGAGAAACACGACTGTACAAGCTATTTTTACTATGAGCCGATGTGGACAGAAGAATAGGCCTCTGCAAGAGAGGCTTGTAATGCCACCATGTCTGGAAATGTAGGGTCACTGATGGAGACACAGAACAAATGATTCACGATTGCTGAAAAGCAAAACAGGGTGGCGGTCATACCGTATATGCACTCTGTGTCCCACTGCCTAGCGAAAATTGGATGTGTTCATGTGAAAGTTCTCTTCAGTTGTCCAACAAGTTGTCCCAGCTGGCAAATAGGACCTGTCCCATTAAAAGACACTGGAAGCAATGTGTCATCAAACACAGCGCACAGTATGTTGAGTGCGTGCAAGGCATTGTGTAGCGGATCCTCTTATCTCGCGGGGCATGTTACGTGGGCCAGACGGGCAGATGCCATAATGAAGCCTCAGTGAGCATGTGTGGATGCACTCCGCAGTTACAGTGGACCACAGTTGTCTATATGATGAAGGATGAGCAAGCGCACATAATCAGTAAGACAGCTCAGACGGTGCGAGAGAAGAGCGGGTGGATAAGGAAACCGTCGGTTGCGCTATCTGAAAGGGAGCTCTGTTTCTTGGAATGCGAGGGTTCGCACTGTAAGCCACTGCAATTGTTAATGCTGATTTGGTGTTTCACGAAGGGTCAACTTGTCGGCTAGTTGGTTGAACATATCTTATGGGTAACAGCGCGAAAGACCAGGACAATAAAGGCACACAAACGACGACACGTGCTGACTGACAACTGAAGTTTATTGCGGCAAGGTACGTAAATAAATACAATCCACGTAACAGCCCTCGTCGATATGATTAGGAAACAAGAAAAAATAAGAAAAGACACAAAAAATGTAGGGTCACTGATGAGTATACCATTGACATGTGGGAAAGAGTATGTGGGCCGGTGTTTGAATGAACGGCTTCGTGAACACCAGTACAATGTTATGAGAGCCATCAGCGGCCATGTTGGAATTCACTGCAAAGAGTGCGGGTGCAGGCCTGAATTCAGTAGATGTGACGTGTTAGCCACTAACCGGAACCAATTAACAAGCGGGATAATCGAGGCCCACAAGATTGCTATGTTGAGAGACAGATGTGTGAGCATGGCTTCTATTTTATTATCGGACAAGGAGATTGCGTACCTTTCTGCTGCTAAATCAAGATAGACATTGTGGTCATGCGCTCAAAGCTTCTTGCATCGATATTTTTTGTGTCTTTTCTTCTTTTTTCTTGTTTTCCTGTTTCCTGATTATATCGATGAGGGCTGATACATGGATTGTATTTATTTACGTACTTTGCTGCAATAAACTTCAGTTGTCAGTCAGCGCTACGTGTCGTCGTTTGTGTGCCTTTATTGTCCTGGTCTTTCGTGCTGTTACCCATAAGATAAGGTGTTGTTTCGCAGCGCAAAAAATGAGGACGACATTGAAGGACACACACACTGACACTGGGACAAGTGGTCTTTCAATGTCGTCCTCGTTCCTTGCGCTGTGGAACATCGACGCATGCTGCACCAATTGGCTCAACGTTCAACCTTAGCGTTAATGCTGTTTTTGCTGCTTTCGTGTCAGAAAATGAAGACTGCACATGGCAGTGGCACATGAAGCCACGGCTCGTGTACCCTGCTCCCTTGTACATCGACCGAGAAAAAAGAGAACATGGCTTCCGGCTTCGAGTTTATTGTAGCTGTTCCCGCAGCTATGGTGCATTCATGTCAATAAAATTTAGCTGAAACTCAGCGCTTGTCCTGTGTTTTCATAGCTTTTGCATCGTTTATCTTCAGTATGAATACCAACTAGTCCAATCTGCCATGTCAATTGGAAAAGGAGCTACGTGTATAGGGTCACCCGTCTTAGACAGCTTCTGACTGACGGTGCCACCCAAAGTCGTGTGGATGGAAGGCATCGTTGAAGAGGACTTGTCCCGTTACTCCAACTTGGTCCCTTTCTAATTGTTCTGAGCCCTCTGTGTTCAGCACTGCACAAGGGCAGTGTGACACTGCCTAGGCATGCATGCGCAAGAACTGTAGTGCCTTAGCAATGCTCTCTCACTGGTGGGTGCACTGCATTGCTCTCTCCAGTGCGACTACAATGAGATTATTTAAAGGCTTTCTGTTCACCAAAAAACAAAAACTGGTGCAATTCATTATGATATGGCCTTTGTAAAAAAAAAAGTTTCCTGAATTGGTGGCAGGTATCAAGATTGCACTTGACCCAAAACAGCAGCTCTGATACACCCGCACGGCTCAATTAATAGGCTTTTCACTATGCCTTTTCAGTACTGAAAAATACAGAGAAGTGTACCTCAGTGATACGCGTACATGCACTTGTACCTACCTAGGCATAAAATGGGTTAAAGGGATTAAACTTATCCAAGGTCCTTCGAAGAATTTCACCAGTGCAATTTACTGGCTAGTTTTGTCACTGATACGGTCACAAAATTGTCTCCAGGACTTCAACAGGCAAAAGTGCCATTAAGGCAAGTAAACACTCAATAAATTTAGAGACTCTCCCGCTAAGTTACCAACCCTGATGTCCCCAAAAGTGTTCATGGCAGTGGGAATTGACGGCACTGTGGCGTAAAACATGGAAATACACATGGCAACAACAGGTTCAGCAACCATGACATAATGGAGCCGAGATAAAGATCTGCCAGTAACAATAATGTCAACAGAAGGCATCAGCATAAGTCAATTTTGCGGCGGCAGTATCAGCAACTGAGGCACTTAAGTATGCACTATATACATAGAGGCAAACATTACAGTCACAAGAAATTCGTGCCTGTCAACTCAGAAACATCATTCACTTGCTGACAGCACGCTCTGCAGTCACAACATGTCCTGCATAAGGCGTATTTTCATCGAAAAACGAAAAATATAGCAAAACAGGCTGAACATTAAAATCTCACGCCACACAAAAACTCCTTGGCCTTGATCGTACTGCGCTGTTAAATAAAGGAGCACAAAAATAAAAAAGAAAAAAGCTGAAAAGAAGCTAAACGCTCTAGACAAAGTCATCAATGCAAAGCTATTAAAGGGGCCCTGCAACACTTCTTGAGCATGGTGAGAGCATGTAGCCAATCAGCAGCCGGGGGGCCACACTTCATAGTGCAGCACGCAGCCTGGAATTTATAATCGATTCTCAGTCTGCAAAAAATTGCTCCCTCCTCTATCGATAAATGATGTCATAAACCCAAAGTCCATGGCCATTGGCCAATTTGAGCATTGTGAGCTTCATAGTTACAGCAGCTGTCACGGGATGGCGTGAAATGCCCGCACGCTGGCTTGCAATCCCACTGAAGGTAAGCAACAGGTTCGAAGAAAAAAAAATACAAAAAGAGAAAGTGCTCAAGGCCATGACACGTGCATGACGAAGGGACGCCTCTTCTTGACCCTTTGTCATCTCGCCCCCTGCGTAACTTTCAGAGCGCTCCATTATTTACCTGCGCAAAAAAGGGATGGGAACACAAAAGGAGAGAGAAGTACAAACAGGCGCAGACTATGAACTCAAGTTTTATTGCAAGAACAAGGCAATATAAAGGACAGAAAGCAGGAGAGGGCAAAGGGGGGAGGAGAAAAAGGCAAGAAGGAGCTATATCAACAAAAACCTAGGCCACATCAACCACAGCACACCCGTCATACAAGACCAAGATAACTTAGCTCTTTTTCATGTACAGCAACAGAGGGAACACTGACGCAAGGCTCAGATTCCCTGTGTACGTGCGCAGCCTCAACAAGTTCACGCGCTCTTTGAGAAGTTTTACTAAAGAGCGGTGCACAGCCACATTTCTTGCAATGCGCTGCTAAATGAAGGCCAGAGTGGCCTTTCAGAGAATTATAATGTTCTCTAAGTCTAACAACATCCCGCTAGCAACATGTTCTCCAAGTTATAATGTTCTCCAAGTCTAACAACATCCCGCTTGGCCCACATATACACGATTGCAAGACAGGGGTATGGAGTAGACAACACTGGTGATACACGATACATAATTATGAACATGACTAACACTGCACTTATCCTGCTGGACAATTTGTCGATTCGCCACACGTCGGTCAACTTTGGCACATAAAGTGGATAGCTTGTTCCTGGCAGAAATTAACACTTGGACGTCATATCGTGATGCAACCTTTTTTAGGCAGTGGGTAAAACCACGCACATATGGAAGAACAACAAATTTCTGGTGCTGCGCCTTCTCAGCTAAGTTGCAACCATCACTAGGACCTCCTTTAATTTTCTTAACCAACTTCTCGCAATAATCACGGAACGCGACACGTGGCAGTATTGTGTGTCAGGTTTTTTGCAGGCTTGCCTATCGTCTCTCCATATAGATGACCTATACATTATCTCAAACTCGGAAATGATTGTGCAATACCTGCGTGACGACAACCCTGTTAATTGTGACGCCGTAAGCATCGGACCTTTTTTATTCTCTCCCCCCATAATCACCTTTTGACCGCAGTAAAGGAATGCATTACACGTCACAACGATGAATTTGCCTTCACTGGTTTAAGTGGTATGTCTGTTGAATCTTTCACAGAACTTCTGGTTTTTTACTTGGGGTCTTTATTTCTTTCAAAGGTGACGTGTACTTGCAAAAGGAAGGTGTCTGCATTGGGTTTAGGGTGGCATCGGTTCTAAGTGATATTTTTCTTAGTAGAGTCGATAGGGCGCTTCAACCGGTTTTACAGCCATCCGTAATCAGGGTTTCTCGTTATGTCGATGACTATATTGTTTTTTTTCCATAAGGGAACTCAAGATATGCCTGCAGGTATTCTTAAGAACGTGAGCTTGGGCTATAGGTGTTAAGATATTCTTAAGAGTTCTGAGCAATTTGGTCATGGCCTTAAGTTTATTTCAGAATACTTAACCCCTTAAGTGTTCTATATTTTTGTAAATTTCTCAACCAAAGTGCCATCTAGTGGTGCTGCCATATAGTGGATGACACGCAATCTAAGTCGCAGAGGAGCGCTTATGGTCCTGAACACTAAAGGGGAGTACCTATTCTGCTAGGTCGAGCTCTGCTCGTCCAAAGCACTTAAGGGGTTAAAGGGGCCCTCCAACACTATCCAACCCCCCCATTTTTTACTCGTGGGTTGTGTAGACTGATGGCTGGGGATAATTTTGGCATAGGTCTAAGAGCTGATATTACATGATTTAGTATTTTAATCACGCAATAAAGTCACTACATCGCTGCCGACCGCATCAGCACGTAGTGGCGCTCGCCAGAAACATTGCGGGCGGAAATGACGACACGAGGTCACCGCTTATGATTCTGACAAGTCAGGGAGGCTCATTTCTCACCTCGCTGCCCGACCATGTAAACAAAACGGCGTGGTCAGGCACCACGTTGCTTGTTGCTGTGGTAACAACGTCATTCGACTGAACAGGCAACAATGGTTTGAGAGCTTCCCCTACGTACGCGCTTTCAGCTCATTTCATTGGACACACGAAATACGTCACAACAGGCGAGTGAAATGGGGTCATGTGACCCCGCAAAATTCGAGCTGAGGGTAGGTTTTTTTTTTTTGTATTTTGAATTTTCCGAAACGAATAACTTCGGACAGCGGGCTCCTGTTGCTGTAGTTCTTGCTGCACTAATCTGCCCATACTTCACTCTATGCAGCCCGCAAGTAAAAAATGGAGGGTTGAAGAGTGTTAGAGGGCCCCTTTAAAGGACCATTGTATCGATTTTTGGATCTACAGCTGCAGTTCTCGCCCATGCATGTCTGTTGGTTCTATGCCCCTAGGTCTGTCAAACCTGTGTTGAACTACAAATTGGGCCATACGAAACTGAAGAAAAATGCCATTGCACTCTCTTGTTTCAGCTCTGCGCTGAAGAAATCCTGCACTCATTTAGTTGAAACCAGTTTTTCTGGGCAGGTGAAAAAACTAAGACAAGCTGACTTCCCACAGGATGTATTGTTAAAGGTTTGCGAGAAGTTGGTTAAGAAAATCAAAGAAGGTCCTAGTGATGGTTGCAACTTGGCTGAGAAGGCGCAGCACAAGAAATTTGTTGTTCTTCCATACGTGCATGGTTTTACCCACTGCCTAAAAAAGGTTGCATCACGATATGACGTCCAAGTGTTAATTTCTGCCAGGAACAAGCTATCCACTTTATGTGCCAAAGTTGACCGACGTGTGGCGAATCGACAAATTGTCCAGCAGGATAAGTGCAGTGTTAGTCATGTTCATAATTATGTATCGTGTATCACCAGTGTTGTCTACTCCATACCCCTGTATTGCAATCGTGTATATGTGGGCCAAACGGGACGTTGTCTAAATGTTAGACTTAGAGAACATTATAATTCTCCGAAAGGCCACTCTGGCCTTCATTTAGCAGCGCATTGCAAGAAATGTGGCTGTGCACCGCTCTTTAGTAACACTTCTCAAAGAGCGCGTGAACTTGTTGAGGCTGCGCACGTACACAGGGAATCTGAGCCTTGCGTCAGTGTTCCCTCTGTTGCTGTACATGAAAAAGAGCTAAGTTATCTTGGTCTTGTATGACGGGTGCGCTGTGGTTGATGTGGCCTAGGTTTTTGTTGATATGGCTCCTTCTTGCCTTTCTCTCCTCCCCCCTTTGCCCTCTCCTGCTTTCTGTCCTTTATATTGCCTTGTTCTTGCAATAAAACTTGAGTTCATAGTCTGCGCCTGTTTGTACTTCTCTCTCCTTTTGTGTTCCCACCCTTTTTTGCGCAGTCAAGTAATGGATCCTTACCAACTCGCCCAACTTACCACTCTTCAGCAATTCAGAGCGCTCACTGGTAAGAGAGGAGACAAAGTGTCTGAAGCGTGCAACAGATCCCTCCGCTCGTACTTGACAGATTCTAAAAGCTTTTGCGGCATGTGACTCATGAAGCGTCACGAGATAATAGTAAGGCAATCCTATTACAGCTCAGAAAAGTGTCACAGACCCCTTCAATGTGTTCTTGGGTGCAGCACTACAAGGGCAGACTGGGAAACAGACGAGCGCTAAGAAACGAGGACATAGACAAGATGCACACAGGACAGGCGCTCAACTTCAACTTCAACTTATTCGAAAGCTCCGCAGAAGGACCTAAATTTACTTGGGGATCGGTAGAGAGAAACACCATTCAATTCCTAGACATAAAACTTATTTTTAAGAACGATCATTTATGCTGGATGTATAATCCCAGGTCAAAGAAAGGTTTGTTGCCATTTGACAGTGCCATTTGACAAACTCATCAAAAGGGGGGATCGCCACGACCTGCGTAAAGGTGGCCTTAGATAAGTCTTGCCGACATGAAATGCAGAAACTGGTGGAAATTCAGGTTGAGCGTCTTAAATCAGCCAAGTACCCTCCGTCGTTGATCCACAGTGTGTGCGAATCCCTTCTGCAGAAGTTGAAGCGCACTCGCACACCCAACATCAGTACAGTTGACAGACATGCAACTCTAGCTGTTCCTTATATTCATCGCATTTCCCATAATTTGAAAAAAAGTCATTTCGAAGTACCACGTCAATGTTGTGTTTTCCGCCCCGAGCAAACTTTCTAAGATTTGCTCTCTCGCTTCTAACAGGGGTTGTAAGCAGTGTTCCAAGCGGCATGCCACTCAGTTCACTGTACCAATGTTGTGTACTGTGTCCCTTTGAGCTGTGATAAAGTGTACATTGGGCAAACGGGTAGATGCTTCAATGAAAGGGCGAGAGAGCATAGCTTGTCAATTAAGAATTACGCTGGTGGCCACTTTGCGGAGCACTGTAAAAGGTTTGGATGCACTCCGGAGTTCGCGCGCACCACTTTCCTCAAGTGTTCACATGACAGAACAGAAAAGGAAATTATAGAAGCTTACCACATCCACCAGTCCGGTGATAAGTGTATCAGTGTTCCTTCTATCACACTTTGTGACGAGGAGGTCGCCTTCTTAGAAGGTTACGTGTAAGCCTTCTTTGACATGCTGTTTTGTGCTGTTAGCTATGTTTCCTTTGATGATCACTTTGTTTTCTAAAGTTGTTTCTGACGCAGCACCTTGTTGTTTAAGCATTGCTACCGATCTGTTGTTGGTTTTGCTTTGGTTTTCACACGGCGCTTTGGTGATCAAGCTTTGTTTCTGGTTTTTATGGTGTTGTTAAAACTGCTTCATTCACTTACGCTGCTCTTGGCGAACTTTTTTTATATATTTTTAAATTCTTGTAGCACCTGCGCAGTCTCTTGCCTTTTTTCCAGTAAGGTGTGCTGTTTGTTTCCACGTAGGTAGGCTGTTATTCTTTTCCTTTCTTTGATGGATAGGTTATTTTTTATGGCGCTCCTCTCGGTGTTTAGGCTTTAGTGATTGCGCATGCGTCTGTTTAGCTCTGTTTAATGCAAGTGTATCGTTTTGCTCTAATCTCTGACGTTTTTTATCGCCTTTGCCAGGTAGGGAGCTGATTAGGCACAGGTGGGCGGCAATGATGTGGTGTTTCAGGTGTGGGTGTGACACTTTTGTTTCCGGGATGAATGACAAATCAATGTTATCGCCTTGGCTGCTTGGTGGTATATATTTTCATGTCTGGTCAATAAACCTCAGTTGAAGTTGAGCGCCTGTCCTGTGTGCCTCTTGTCTATGTCCCCGTTTCTTAGCGCTCGTGTGTTTCGCATCAAGTATGAACCAACTCGCCCAAGCACACATCTTGCTCAGACTGGGATGTTGTGTTAAATCAGAGCAGCTTTGGAGATCGCTTAACTGTGTCCCAGTGAATGGAAAGAAGTATGGCCTTGTAAACTATGGTTCAGAATCGAAGAAAAAATGTAAGCTCCTCCTGTAGAATTGCCACAAGCTTGCCCTTTGCCCTGTCAAAGAATCGAGCTGAGTGGATTCCATTAGAGATGCGCAACGTACCTTTCCTCTGCTAACGCAAGACATATACGGGGAATTAAAAGTTTGTTGCTTCAACGTGAAATGGCATATTTACCTGGGCAATGATAACAGAATCTTTGATAAAGTTCGCCAGGATGATTGTTTCGGACTTAAAATCATTGACACCAATGTATGTCTATGGTAAAATGAACTATAAGGATAAACGGACTCTAGTCTTTTGCTTTTAACTAAAACAACAAAACTGGCCCTACATTTTGAGACCCATTCGGTCTCTTCATCGGGGGTGACTGTCCGACTGGCTCCGACGTTAGCGCTTTTTAGTGGTTATTTTTCTCTCCCCCCATCGTTCTCTCTGTGACTCTTGTGAATGCATTGTCTTCTCCATTGGTTCCGAAGACCATGTACATACACACGCTTGGCAAGGTCCCAGTTGACCGGTTAATGTTTTCAGGTGTCGTTTGAATATTCATATCCAAACGCTATTGAAAATGGCCCATTCAAACGACACCTGAAAACATTAACCATTCAACTGGGTTCCTGCCGAGCGTGTATGTACATGGTCTCCGGAACCAATGGAGAAGACAACGCATTAACAAGAGTGACCGGGAGAATGGCGGTAGAGAGGGAGACGACCACTAAAAAGCACTAACGTCGGAGCCGGCTGGACAGTCACCCCTTGAACAAGAGACCGAACAGCTCTTGAAACGTTGGGCCAGTTTATTTTTTTGTTTTGTTTTTTAATTAAGAAGTAAAGATTAAACGTGGCTGGAGAGCCAGTTTATTCTTATAATTTTACCCGGCCAGACAGGTTTCCATTATATACGCTTACCTTTAAAATGAAGTATTATCTGGAACATGAAGAACCACTTGCTGTCATGGAAATGCACAAATGCAATTTTGAATGCAGCGTCTAGGGAAATTCTTTGTAGGTGGTAGAGCGATGGCTGTGAGTGGAGCTTATATTTTTTTATATGTTGCAACCATCAACAGATATGTACATACTGGGCCACATTTACCGTGGACTGTACACAACAGCTATGACATCATCGTGCTACCGAACACGAGGTTATGGGTTCAACTCCTGCAAGTTGCGGCCCGATTCAGAAAGCGACACAAAGCGAAAACACCACTGTGCCGAGTTTTGAGCACATGTTAAAGAACCACAGGATGTCAAAATTATAACAGAGACTGCACGACCCCTTCATCATCACGGCAACCATCAACAACTGTGCAGTTTCAGGACAATGCATCCATATAGTAATTTTCAGAATTTACAAGAGACCACTACAGCAGTGACCAAATGAGAAACTGTACACAGTCTAG
This sequence comes from Rhipicephalus appendiculatus, assembly GCA_030522465.1. NCBI lineage: Eukaryota > Metazoa > Arthropoda > Arachnida > Ixodida > Ixodidae > Rhipicephalus > Rhipicephalus appendiculatus. The sequence continues at coordinate 44,502 of JALIZH010010525.1, read as the reverse complement.
TACTGGTCCTTGATGCTAAGGGCACAACTTAGATGCAGCCCTATCGAAGCCATCAAATGCATTTTGCACTTCTTAAAAGTTGGTCGACAACGCAAGACCATGAACACAAGAGACGTTTAAGGGTGCCTTAACTAATAAATTTATCCGGGCACTGCTGCAGGATGGTGCAAAGGTGGTTCTGTACTTACACCGTAGAACCAATTTCACCTCAGAACATTTTAAAAAGTTCACTGTATATACAAACACCTAAGTATCCTGCATAAATGCATTACTGCCAGCCATTAGTGAAAATTGGTCATTGACTGAACCCATAGTATTGCACTATGCACAACACTACCATATCGATGCGCACACCATGTGGTCTGAAGAAACGCCTGGCATAAAAAGGCCACAGAAGGACACACTATAGTCCAGGGTTCGACGGAACACTGTCTGGCTAGGGGCATACATTTCTTGCAAATAAACAAACACTCACCAAAGTTGCAATGAAAAAATAATTTGTGATGTTTCGGACGTCTGTGAACAGTATGTGAACAAGAGACTCATAGGGGTCTCAAAAGGTCATAAATTCTTTGTCGTTGCAACTTTGGCAAGTGTTGGTTTACTCGCAAGAAGAGAAGAGTAGGACACACATATTCATTGCATTCAAAGGTGAACAGGCAGGCTGTCCCTCTGAATGCCCAACTGGTGGAAAAGCCAGGGACAGACTAGGGACATGGTGATGCCCATGGAGAGATATGTGATGTACTTGTAGGGAAGCTCGATGGAGCCCTTCTGCCGGCTGGTCTCCAGTCTAGGGTCGCAGCCATGGAGACTGCACAGCAGTGGGTATATCTGCGGCACAATCCAATTTTTGAATGAGAATGAAATGAAAACCCAGGCATAACAAAAAGGTTCATCATCAAACTGACTACGCCCACTGCAGGGCCCACCAGTCCTGTGCTTGCTATTGCCACGTTGTACCCTTAATCACATCTGCCCAGCTAACTTTCTTATCGCGCTTCTTGATTTCAACCATGATGTCCTCAACAGGTTCCTCTGCTCTCTTCTTGTCCCTTCAGGTTACATTTTCCTTTTCACTGCTCGCTGTGTCGTCCTCAATTTAGGTTGAACCCTCTTTGTAAGGTTTCTGGTAAGATGCAGCTGTTATATACCTTCCTTTCGAGGGATAGGGGCTCAAGGTTCAATGAGAGAGAAGAATCAAAGAGGAGATTACAACAGAGAGCAAGATGCAAATCTGCAAGCAGAACCACACAAGCACGTTGTTTCAGTGCCATAACAATTATAGTATCAACACTCTAGGCACATTTTCAACATCCCCGTCAGGTCGTCGAGGGAAAGTGTGTGACGATAGTCAATGATTGAGGCTCAAGCTGGGAGGAAGCATGCCAGCTGTCTTCAACTGCGCAAGGACCCACTAGGGATCTGTGTTGCTTCAGCAAGAACTTTCAGCAGCTGGTTGTCAGGATGCACGCCCTATCCTGACAGGGATCAGCAAACAGCTCATATCTTCATACAAACTGTGTTTTCAACACCGTTGAAGCAATAAACAGCACAAAGGCAGTTTCGCTCGCTGCTGCGACTGCATTTTCTCGCACCAGCGTTTTACTGACTTGTGTCAGGTCAGATGCTGACGGAACTGGCTGCTAGGCTTCACTGTTGCTAAAATTTGGAACACAATTTCACTTGAAAGTAAACTTGCACGCAACTTTAATTTGACTCGTAAAATGCATTTTGTAAATCATTCGTGTTCTTAACCAAAGTTAAGCTTACGTCCATGCTTTTTTACAACTCATATGGCATATATTTCTTTTTTTTGTTTTGTTTTTAGTTCTGATGCAAGTGTGACTGTTTTGATTCTTCGACGCAGTATAGTGCACAAATTCTGCATTCTTTTCTAATATATCCCCATCTTTTGTATATTCACAATGTATGCCTTGAGTTGTTCTTTATTGCTTGTCTTGCAACAATACTGCGACATTTTTGAAGAGCTTGAGTGGCTATGGTGTTCCCAGTAATTCATGTACAAAAGACACTGGACGACTGCCTAGGGACCCCAGTCAATGCAAGAGAGTATGCTTGTGTATTGAACTGAAGACGGTGCAATCATAAGTAGTCAGTGTTCACTTCAATGACACGCACATCACTTGCATGACTGCCATCCATCCAGAGTACATTTCTGACAGAGATGATGATGTCATTCTTCTTTTCAGACACTCTTCAGCCAGAGCTCATGAATTAGTACTACATACATTTGCCTCTACAACTGATGCCAGTAAGTGGATACACGCATTCTGTGCTTTAGCTGGTGCATTATCGTTTTGCACAATGTTGCTAAAATGGAAACCAGAAATCTCACTGCCCACAATACATATAAATTGTTGGAAAAAGCTTCTGGTCACGTAACTTTCTTTCTTCATAGAACTTAATGTGGACATTGCAATGCCCGACTTTAAATTTATAATAATCACATTGCAGCGCAAAGACACAAAACAGAGACACATATACACACACTACAAGCGCTACTTACAACTTTAATGGAAAATTGATGAAATACAGAATATATATACTGCTCCAAATGCACAGGCTACAGGGGGCTCTAGGCAGAGATCAACTGCATGGCTGAAAGGAGGCATGTTCTGCAGCAAACAAGACATCTGACTTACACAAACACCACCCTTTTCTTTGATCAAAAACGCTCCAAAAGGTTTCACCATGTGAAGATCCTGGGTAGGAGTAAAGAAAGAATGGCACATGAGCTGTTAGAAGCGTTTTTCATGAAAGAAAAGGGTACTGATTGTGTAAGTCCGATGTCTTGTTTGCTGCCCAACATGCCTTCTTTCAGCCATGCAGTCCATCTCTGCCTGGAGCCCCCTGTAGCCTGCCAGATGTCACTTGCACACCTGAGCCCTATATATTCTGTATTTCTTCAATTTTCTATTAAACTTGTAAGTAGCGCCTGTGGTGTGTGTATCTGTGTCTCTGTTTTGTGTCATTGCACTACTCCATGATCATTAGCAAGCACCAACTAGCCCAAGCACAAGTCCTTTTGCAGTTCGAGTTTATAACTGGCTTGGCTGAACATGGATGATTTAGCGCCAGCGGATCCATTAAAACTTCAGTTTAGAAATTATGTCATGTTCTGAGGGTAAGTCACTGTTAAAATTATGTCCTCTTTGTACCTGTTTAAATGCATTCAATGTGTCAGTTGCAAACACTGGGGCATCTGGTTTTCACTTAAAAATGAAGTAATCATCCGCAAACCCAAACGTACTTCAACTTTACCTGCAACTTCATAAGCAGACTGCTGATCTTTCCAGAAAACAAAAAGTCCCTTAGTATATTATTATAGAGGCTACTCTAAACCCTATGCAGAATTCAGTCTCCTGAAGGAGTACTTTTTTCTAGCTAAGTAGTTGTATGTTAGTTAAATTGGCTTTATTTGCCCAAAAGTGACAAAAGCTACGATGCATCAACCACATGGTGTCATGAAATCAGCACTAAAAACAGCAAAAGCGGCAGTGTTTGAAATCATTGAGAAAGCAAACTTCCATCTAAAAACTGCCCGGCCTGTGCGAAACTCGCAGCACAGGCCCAGCAAAAGCTGGAAGAGTGGCTTTTCTAGAGCCTTTTTTAAAACAGTCTTGGGGAAACTACTACAAGTACACTTGCATGGTACCCACTATGCCATCACAATTTTCCTGAAGTAGGGAAGCATGCACTATTCCACTAGTATTCATCAAAGAAGCGCAATACCCGCTACACACTTGTAGGCATTATGTGCACCTGTGAACCACAAGTTTCTGCGATAGTATTGCTTCAGGTGTTAGACAATGCGGGGGACGCTGGTAAATAATGAAGCACATTGAATGCACTTTGCTTATTTCTGCATGCTGTGGGTCAATTTTCAAGTTTGCCATAATATCTGTATGTCACTTTCCAATAAGTGCTTCTTGCAGACACAGTCAGGAGTCGTGAGCTTTTGATCTTTCCTTTGTACCTCACCAAGTCACTCAGAACTCTAATGGTAATTACTGGAGGCTGGATTTCTAGGCACTAAAAAAGCGTGTTTTAGGCGCCAAAAACAGGCAGGTAAAACACCGTTTTAGGCATTCAAAATTGTAAATATAGGCACAATAAACTTTTACATATTCAAATACTTTTACACAAAGACGTGCGTGAGCTGCATCTAGAACAGGAAAGCAGAAAATGTCATTGTTTATTATGGCACAAAGGCGCCGACTGTTGAACGGTTCGCACGGCCTCCGCTTATTGTCTAGCATGGTGAGTCAAGTGTCCACTGTCGAATCAACGAACTCCTGGGACTGTCTCTTTCTTTTCGGCGTCACTGAGAAGGGCAACACAGTAGCAGATAGCCAGAGCACTAAAAGACCAAAAGGGAGGGATGCCTCGTATTAGCCGGGTATTAGGGTCTATTTGTCCCCTGTCGGTGAACACCATAAGGGGCCCCTCACCAGGTTTGAGCATTTCGAGCTGACAAGTGTGATGCATGCACAGGGCGCTCACGATCACGTCTGCTAAGATTTCCAACGCTACGCGCCACGGTAAGACGTGAAACTGAACGCTGCTTGCCACTCACGCGGGTGCCCGCCACAAGATGGAGGGGGCGACGTAAAACAAGGAATGGTCCTGCACGGTTATCTGTGCTCTTACGTCGCTCCTGTACATAGACATTGGTGCTCTGACGTCGCTCACAGTAGCACGTGACACTGCGAGAAATATCAGAGGCGACATGTGTAATTTCTGTAATATGTTGCTTGAATAGATGAATGAAAGCTTAGAGAAATAAGAAAGGAAACACACAAACGAAATGCGTGCGCCCTTTTTAAAATTATTTATTCAAATTGCAGCGAGGTACCAGACACGACGTCATTATGATGATGATGATGACTAGACTAATCGGCCTCCATTGTGCATGCGTTCATCTTCTCGCCATTACCGCGTCGTGCCAGCGCCAGCCCTGACAACGCTTGGCGTGTTTTTCGTGCATCGTTCCTTACAGCAGTTCCAGTGGTGTGACGTGGAGTATCATGGTAAGGATGCATGATCTGTGCCAGCCTCTCCAAATGTACGCGCGTGCTGAAGGATCCATCCCACAGAAAGAGGCAGTACACTACAGAGAACGCCGAAACGACACAACAACGACGGCGGGCACGAGCTGAATCGGCCACGTCATGCGCACGTGACCTTGCGTGTGCATGACGTGTTCTTGCATTTGCGTCATGTGATCCTCCAGCTCCGACACCGAAAAGCGAGGGAAGGAATTTGCCTTGGTAAGCCTACGCGGGGCAAGTGGCAAGGATAGAAGCTCGCCTCTTCGCATCATGGTTTCGCGGCTAGCAATGAACCAATTTGAAAAATTATTGTGCTACAAGGCTCTTCATTGGGACTCAACAATTTCCAGTGCTTAACAAGAATATTTTATGCGACCTGGTGAGGGGCCTTTTAAGAAGTAAATTAAAAGCAAAAGAAAATCCGCGTGCACATCACATTTAAGAGCGCCGCTCTTAGGCGCCCGTTCCTGCGTTCAGCGGCATCGCCGTCGCCGTTGCCGTAGGTGGCGTAACCGATAGACATGAAAAAATAAAATGAGGAAAAAATGCCCAGCTTGCAATGGGATTTCGCCCTGGGCCCTTTACGTGGCAGTCAAGCATTCTACCCAGTGCCATCCTGGTGCTTCGAACTAATTCGCAAAAAGGCCCTATACAGGCATCATGTCGGGCAACGAATCGTTAACCTATGTAGGTTAATATAGCGTGTTGGAAGAGTAAAATAACAACCAGTCATCACACAATGCTGACTGTGCACCGATTGTGTGGTTTAATGTTTCCCACTCTCTGCAAAGTGCTCAGCCATAATTCTTCATCGTTATCATCCAAATACAGTGTCAACAAAGTGCACATAACACCTTACAGATGCGTAGCAGGCACCTCGCTTATCCACCAAAAGACAAATAACGGCTTACCGGGTGCTGTCCTACATTATGATTTATAGAGTAGTCAATACCTTGTGGAAAACCAAACTTCAAACACAGTTGGCCTTGACCCAACACGAAGCTACGCTCAAAATTCGCATTAGGCATTACCGTAATCGTCGGTGAATTTTCGTCGTTCTTTAGATCTACACTCTCCTTTCCCCTGACGGCACTCCATGGTTTCGCATTCGTTCTCCACCTTCCCGCGGCTGCACAAAGGGACCCCCTGTTTCCTTCCCACCGCCACACCCAGGTCTTCAGGGCGGTTCTTGAATTCCTTGGGGACACTGGGCTGGACAACAGACTGCGGAAGCCACCCGCTGCATCCTCGGCCATGAACGCCACTCTCCTCTTCTCCTTTCTCCTTCCTAGCGTTCTTTCCCTGTCTCCATTCCCCTGCAGACGCTGAGATGTGCTCCTATTAAGGGTTGCAGAAATAGCGTCATTTCCTCTCCTCAACCTCTCCTCTTCCAAGTTCTCGTGTCACGTCGGCGCGGCAGTGTATCGTGGCCACCGCGTCCCATTTCTCTACTGCTAGCGGTTGTTTTCCAGAAGTAGGTTGGACTAGAGAGCTAGGTTGAACCCCATAGAGTTCCAAAAATGTGGCCCTATAACATGACTAGCAGTCTCAAGCTGCACTCGAAAGAGAAATTTGTGCTTGAATAGTACTCATATAGACGCCGAAATTGAAAAAAAAAAAAAAGGCATTTATAGGCACTTACGGGCATTTAGGCGCAAACACCAAAAATAGGCATTTATAGGCACTATAAAAACACTCTCAAAGCCCTTCTTAACCTCTAATTCATGCACATATATCAAAGTGGCATGATAGGAACGTGAGGAACAAAATAGGCATTTGCCTAAAATCCGGTCTTATTCTTGCAGGGTGCCTAGTTAAGTTACTGACTGTTGCACTCTATGCAGATAATTCGTTAATGCATATAGCTGGGCTAGTTGGTACTGACTGAATACTAGCAAACACACACAGAGAAAGAGACAGGACAACTGCTGGACTTCAACTGATTTTTAATTGACATGAAGGTCAGATATATAGAATTCCCAGGAATTGTATATACGTATATGTATTTTCTCCTGCACATTGATAAAAGATCAGGTAAAGTCTAGCGGTTGTCCTGTCTCTTTCTTTAGTGTCCTCGTGCGTGTTCACTGGTAATATGGAAGCATCCACTCTACACATTTGCGCCCCGTCATACAGGGGCATGGACTGAAACCCTGGAAGGCGCTCGCCTTTGTTGAACCGCAAAAAGCACACATGGAGAGCAAGAAAGCCGTGCAACCCACGCGATGTGGAGGTCCACGAGAGCACTAAAGAGAGACAAAAAGCCTTGCAGATCGTGAAAGCTTTCCCTCCCTAGGCCACCCATGCACCTGTGTACACAATGTGCAGCAATGGCATTCTTGGTGCACCTCAAGTGAGCACACGGGCCTCTACTTAACAAAAAACTCCTTCCCAGAGAAATCACCATGCACCAGTGCTGTCTTGGCCTGCAACAAGTCTCGGTGTGTTATTGCACCAGCCCCTGACGTTAGACGAGTGATGCTCCCTTCAAGGAGAAAACAGATTTGTTAAAAACGTTCTTCCTCAATCACTTTATCGCTGCACTGTGGGTAGGATCGGATGTTTGACATAAAGCAATGCACGGGCTCGGGCCTATCCAAAAAACCGGGCCCGGCCCGGCCCGTGGGTTGGCCCTGAAGCTCTGGGCTTAGGGCCGGGCCCAGGTTTTAGGCGGTGGGCTTGGGTCGGGCCGGGCTTTGACTTTGCTCAGTTCTTAAAGGGACGCTAAAGTGAAACATTGACGAAGGAAACACAGCGCCGACCAAAAGTAAAAATATATTCTTAAAAAAGACGTTTCGGCTCCCACACGGGGGCCTTGTGCTGTGTTTTCTTCGTCAATGTCTTTCCCCGGCCAGGCGGGTTTCCGCCAAACTCTCGACTTCATAAAGTGAAACACTGACTTCGTTTAGACTGACAAAGTGTTCTCTGAGAACTTGAATGTCATTCATTTCACCACCATAAGTTCATTGACAGAGGAGAAAATCCAGGTCAAAGTTCCATTTTAGAATTTTGCACTAAAATCTGCGTGCGTGGTGTCAAGGATTTCAAACTGTATTCGTCGTATTTTGGGGGGCACTGGCTCTTAAAAATTTCCTGAAACTTGGTATGTTAAGTCTATGGGCCACTCAGAGGTCAATTTACTTCATTTTTACCGATCAGGATCTACGTAGACCCAGAAGACGCCGTCAGAATCTATGACGCGACGACTTCAGCTGCGCGAATTTCAAGGTCACGTCACCACCCGCATTTTCTTTTTGCGCATTTTCGCGTTTACCAAGAGTATTGTCACGGTGAGCGTGGTTATTTTGGAATTGTAGAAGAGTAATTCATTGATAATAGAAAAATAATTCTTCTCTTTTGTGTCCCTTCAGTTTGTTCCAAAGACGTTGCGCATACATATATGTTTCACATTTTATTTCGAAGAAAAGCTTCTTTTATGCGGGGCAAGCTATTTGGAGTTTTATGATGGACAAGTACTGAACTTCGTTTGCTTCTTGCATATGGGGCTACTTGATTTATTTGAAACGGGTGAGCTAAAAGTAAATAGACCAGACGCTTACATAGTCAACATCTGGCTACTCTGGGCTTTATTCGCATTCTTTATTATTTTATATCCCAAATGTTATTCTGTCATCACAGTAATTAAAATAATATAATAAATTTATAACTTATCATGGCAAGAGCTCTAAAGCTGGGAACGTTCTTGGATATTCTAGCCCTCAATTAAAACGAAAGGACTGCACGGAGTCTCGTTGCATAGAATCCATATAAAGACATTTGTTTCCCGTGGCTTCGTCACGGCTCCCAGTGGTCATGTCACGCGAGATGGACATGCACAGCCTGCTTTGTGCGCCCACATGGTTAGCGTCTGAGCTTTCGTCTTGTACCGCATGGGTCTGAAACTCGCATCAGCTAACAGACTGCATTCACAAAAATTTAGTCCTGCAAGGGCCAGGACAGTGGGTAGGAGGGGGTGGCGAATGGGTTGTACCAAATGTCACCTAATTTTGCCATTTCAAATACCTTTCCCATATCTCATATATCGGTTATTTCTGAAGAGTGGCGAGATTCCAACAACATATCTATACCCATCTCCAAAATAACTAAAATCGGGACGCCGAGTCTGAATTATAGATTTTTCTTTCACGGTTATGGTGGACGCACTGGGCGCATGGTGGCCGCACTGGGCGCCTCAGAAGAAAATGCTTTAGACCTGTCATGCGTATGTAGCTTAAGGGGAGATGCGAGTCGAAAAACGCAAGTTTTTTTTCAAAAATTACATATTTTCGTTTTTATTTGCTTTCACAAGTTTAGTTTCTCTACTTTCACGACAAAAAAAAATGAAGATAGTAATTAACCCTTTGTGCGGCAGTGGGACACATACGTCCCACTTTTCCATCTACAGAAAAAATTTTCTTCCACATCACCCGTTGCAATTAGCGCAACATTAAGTCACTCATATCTTACCTAAGTCTTCGTAATCTCGAAAAAAATTCATTTAGCACGCTTTCAATGGGCGGATGTAGTGTTACAATAGCGTTGAATTTCGGTCAATTTTTTTTTATCGCTTCTGAATTTTCTTCTTCTTTAGATACATAGAACCTACCAATCTAAATGCCGGATAATTTCCTCTTTTTCTGGTTTTTGAGAGAGGCGATCTTAGCTTCCAGTCATCACGTGTTTTTGTAAATTTGCGAAATAACTTGAACGATAAATGGATCTGATCAATCCCCTGCAAAATTATGCCGCTAATCCCGTAGCGCAAATGCGGATATTAATGCGCAGAAATATTTGTCGTGATATCATATACCTCTTGAAATGTAGGCACATGTTCAGGGATAACATCTGTACTCGACAATTTCGACAGCAAAAGCAAGGACAGACAAACGGACAAAAAAAAGTGGTTGATGCATGTGGTGAAGTAAGCTTCACAGGAACGTACCACAGCGCTTTGAAGGCTCAAGAGGCGCCACTGCAGGCGGCGTTCTCCTGCTGAAATGAGGTCCTCGCAACTTTTCTCTTCACAACTTTAGAAGTGATATTCTGTGCCACTTGCTTCGGCCGTTTCATCCCAAAATTCCCGTTGATGCAATCACGAGATGGTGCCTTCATGAGGCAGTGGGACAGTGTTTTCCCACTTTTTGAAAACACTCTCATGAGTCAGTGGGACATATATGTCCCACTTTTTTTCAGGAAACTACTGGCTCGATTTTGATGAAATTTGTTTCATACTATTTCTTTCTAGTTTATATCAATAAAGCACAGCCGGTTTTTATATCACCATGTCAAAAATATAGGACGACCTACAAAGGGTTAAACTCGAAGTAGGTCAAAATCGCTTTTAAAGAGCACAAGGTGGCTACTAAACATCTAAGAAGGCCTGATTGTCTAGAGTCCCCTGAAAAATGTCACCTGGCTGCTTGCCTTTGCATTTCGCATGAGGGGTTCATTAAAGTCACATGCTCAAAATAACCATGATTGCCAAGCTCTCATGATGGAATAAATCATCTTAAATGACAAATCTTTTCCGCATAGATGAGCTTTCACTTATACCTTTAAAATGCGTTTTTCTCAAGATACAATTCTGGGCAACTTCATGAGCTTTTAAATCATGTTTTTGGTACTTCTGATAGCCAGATCGGGATGAAATTTTGCCCACATATTTCTTAACATGTGCAGAGTGCAAGTATCTACTTTAAAACTTGATATCACCTAATATAATTATTACGAACGTAAAATAAGCAGTTAGTATGGTCTGAGCATTCTAAGGCTTCTCACATTACAATTTTTCTTGTCCATTAAAATGTCTTATGCGCGCTTTATTGATAGTTATTTGCATTCTACAGATAATGTGGAGCGATATGAGCCAATAATGGCTCAGAACGTGAAACATTTACTGGCAAAAGAAGAGTCTACAAAAAGAACTATATTTTACACATTGTCGGGGCCCAAAACGAAAACTGTACAACTTACTATAAAACTAATTACATATTTGAAATCAGCATAGAATCCTATACATACAGCAAAAATTTCACTGCCTTAGGCTACAGATTAACGCAACTTTTTTTTCCGAATCGCATCTCCCTTTAAGGACGTACTTATAAAGAAAACAAAAAAAATGGCACAAAGGCAGTCCTGTGCGGGCTGCGGGCCGCGTGTTTGAGACTATATAGTGCGAGAGATACATGATACTGCCGCAACAGCGTCGGAGTGTGCAGGAATAGCATAGGTCCACTAAACAAGGCATCGGGCAAAGTATATTCGCTTAACCCTTTGTAGGTCGTCCTATATTTTTGACATGGGGATGTAAAAACCGGCTGTGCTTTATTGATATAAACTAGAAAGAAATAGTATGAAACAAATTTCATCAAAATCGAGCCAGCAGTTTACTGAAAAAAAGTGGGACATATATGTCCCACTGACTCATGAGAGTGTTTTCAAAAAGTGGGAAAACACTGTCCCACTGCCTCATGAAGGCACCATCTCGCGATTACATCAACGGGAATTTTGGGATGAAACGGCCGAAGCAAGTGGCACAGAGTATCACTTCTAAAGTTGTGAAGAGAAAAGTTGTGCGGACCTCACTTCAGCAGGAGAACGCCGCGTGCAGTTGAGTCTCTTGAGCCTTCAAAGCGCTGTGGTATGTTCCTGTAAAGCTTACTTCACCGCATGCATCAACCACCTTTTTTTTGTCCATTTGGCTGTCCTTGCTTTTGCTGTCGAAATTGTCGAGTACAGATGTTATCCCTGAACATGTGCCTACATTTCAAGAGGTACATGATATCAAGAAAAATATTTCCACGCATTAATATCCGCAATTGCACTACGGGATTAGCGGGATAATTTTGCAGGGGATTGTTCCGATGCATTTATCGGTCAAGTTATTTCGCAAATTTACAAAAACACGTGGTGACTGGAAGCTAAGGTCGCCTCTCTCAAAAACCAGAAAAGGAGGAAATTATCCAGCATTTTGATTAGTAGGTTCTATGTATCTCAAGAAGAGGAAAATTCAGAAGCGATAAAAAAAAATTGACCGAAATTCAACGCTATTGTAACACCACATCCGCCCTTCGAAAGCGTGGTAAAAGAATTTTTTTTTAGATTACGAAGACTGAGGTAAGATATGAGTGACTTAATGTTGCGCTAATTGCAACGGGTGATGTGGGAGAAAATTTTTTCTGTAGACGGAAAAGTGGGACGTATGTGTCCCACTGCCGCACAAAGGGTTAAGAAATGTCTGGCTTGAAAAAAGACAATTACGAATTCCATGCCACGTGATGTACCTTTACCTCGAACCATATGCATCCAATGAGTAAGCGTAGAAACGCTTATTCGCACCATTATTACCAAATTGGAAAAAACCCCGAAAATAGATCGAGATCTCTTCGTCCACCTCCTGTCAGTCGTATGCCCGCGAAGTCCAATGACCACCTTCTATCTGTACAACATCGTTAGGAAGCCGTACACCATAATAATATGAAAAAAAAGAGAGAGTTCAGTGCAAAACATGAATAACAGACACTGCTGAAAACTGCAAGGAGAAGTCCTAAAAGAGGAGTTTTCACATTGAAGAGTGGCACGATGTTTGGGAACGATGGAAATGAAGGCAAGAGCTGGACAGCTATGTTCATTGTGCAGAAGTCTGCAGAGACATCCTAAATTTGCTCCAGTGGAGGAAGTTAAAAACAACGACTGGCGACGCCTTCCCGATTCGCAAGGCAGATGTGCGCCCCTGCGGCTAGCGCAAGCAGTGTGAGAAACTTTAGCGCGGCAGGCTATGAGATACAACAGCGCAGGGCGTGCTTGAAGCCAGTATCTTTTGATAATTTGACTTTTTGCACAATGAAATGTGAAAAAACAAGCTGTAAAATGTGCCACGGAAACTGCTAGAGTGTATATATATACTAGCAGTGGTGTGATAGATGAAAAGAATGCTATGACAAATATTATTTGTTCTTCCTTTCGGCTGCCTGTACGTATTTCTAAAACTACGCGTGGTGCGCACGATTCATTATAATTTTGTCTAGGTTAGTGTAGCTACAACAACGTAATGAATTTGGCTTTCTTTATTTCTCTTGCTGTGGCAAGGTGCTACTAAGCTGAAGACAGGCGCTACTATCCAGAAGGGTGCACGATTGGCTTTGTCGTTCGAGCATGCTTTAAATTTTAATAGACCGCAATGTAAACAAAGGGAAGAGAGCGTTCTGTTCCTTGTGTCCCCTGTTTTTACTGTGCTCTGTATTGAAACTGAACTCATGCTGAAAATACTTCCCTTGCTACAATATCTGCTGCGAAACGCTCTTGATGATCCCCATGTCGTTTTGGCACCCAGAAACAGATCCTTGTTCACAATCATTGCGAACAAGGCTCCCGTTCTGAGTCCCGCAACATCAACGCATTTTTATTCTCTTGTGGTCTTTGTCCTCATCATTTTATTGAATGATTCTTCCTGACCAGACGGGTGTCTGTCGAAGCCTTGATTGCATTCCATAGTATTTGCAGAGAAAAGTAGGTACAGTGTACCACTGCCAAGCAAACATTCATTGCACCCAGTATATCAGCTCAGCTGTTTCCACCGTGAGCCCCTTTTTACAAGAATACCGTAGGTTAAAGTATAATTGTTAGTAAAGCATGCGCCACCAAGGCGTAGATGTTTCCCATTTAAAACACCTCGTTGTCAATTCCGTGTTCCGGCAACATGCTCGGGCCCCTGTCGGGCCTGATCTGCGGTCGGGCCGGGTAGGCGAAATTTTTCCTCTGGTATGGGCTGGGCCTGGGTGTCGTTTTAGGTCACCAGGCCGGGTTCGGGTGGGTAAGTTTAAAAGAGTTCTGAGCTCGGGCCGGGCTCAGGCCCAAAATCCCGGCCCGTGCAGTGCTCTAGTTTGACATCATGGGCAGAGTGCCGTCCCCGAGTCAATTCCCTTGTCTAGGGACATGGGGTGCCTTAGAAAAGACACCGACAGTGTGTCGTTGCCTTGACTTTCCTTCTTCAAGGCAGTTTCTCAAGAAAATTCGAGAAGGCACTGACGAAGAAAGTAAGTATGCAACATGCCTGCCTTCGTAGAGGCACTGAAAAAAGTGGGAGGTGAAGCACGTAGGGAAGGGTGTTTCAGCTCCACTAACGTGAAACATGGGGAGAAGTGAGGCATGCAGTGTTTTGAGAAAGATTTCTTTGATGAGGCACTTGTGGTGCCATGCCTGAAACCAAGCATGTAGAGAAAAATGTTTACGCTCCACTAGTGTCGTCGAAAAACTGCGTTGGAATGCACTAGTGTCGTCGAAAAACTGCGTTGGGCATGTTGGAATGTTCTTCCCTACATGCCCGGTTCCCTACACCATGTAGGGAAGGGTGTTTCAGCTCCACTGACGTCGTTGTTAGCCAACAGTTGCATTCTCTCCATTTTTAGTGGACCGGTGGCGAGTAGTGGGACTTACCCAATTTTGGCGGCACATACCCGCTTATGATGGACCGTAGCTACATGACACACCGTGACCACCTTAGACACCGAGAAGCCTTTTTTAGCCCAAGTAGCTTCACACCTAGAATGCAGCTCTGCTTGTCGAAATGCTGGCTCCCTGTTTCGACTGCTTGCAACACGTAAATTACCCTGTAACGTCACATTCTCTCGGCTGCCCTCATCCCTAATGTGTGGGGAATCCTTCGCGTCAACATGGCCCCCCAGTCACAATCACCATGGTGGCAGCACTGTGGTGAAAGTTTCAGCCACCTCATAAGTCATGACAACACTATTATTTCTCCTTCGGTACTAGCGTACCACACAAGGACCGAAATAAGTCGAACAAGTACAGTGGAGTCCCGTTAGTGAATGGTGGTTATCTGGATTTGTATTAGGGGCAGTTCTATTTAAAGGGACCACGACACTCAATTTTTGCTCATAATCTGTGTTACGTGGGTTAATCCTTGAGTGTTCACAAACAAGCTAGCAAAATTACAGCGCATTCGGTCGAGAACTTAATTTATAACAAGCATTTTTATAGACCCGCAAGCGGCCCGAGAGTCTGACAACAGTCTGCACTCGCGAGCTGCGACATAACAAGCCCCTTGTTTTGCAAGCGTCTGTATCCGGCCAACAATATTGTTTCGTTGTCAGCTGCACGTGCAATAGAGCTATGAGAGCTTCCGTCTGCTCGGCATTGAAAATTGAATGATTTTGCAGCAGCCGAAACTTGGGTAGATGACGGCTGCACTCCATGAAGCACATGACGTCCCACACGCCATGAAAAAAATGGTGGTCACTGGCGGTGGGGCGACTTCTAGGGCTCATTTTGCAATGAAATATTCTTTTACAGTCAATTTTTCATATATGTACAGGCACAATAGACCCTCTACGTCATGGCCCCTTTAAGTAATTTTCATTTACTTGGGTAGCATCAATTGTGAGACTGTTTGGCCTTAACAGATTTCAGAGAAGAAACGGCACTCACCACAGCTTTCACAGCTGTTCGGACAAGGACACTTGCCAAGAGGCCCACCACCGTCCGTGCCACAATAAATGCGAGTCCCACCAGAGTGGGATACTCAACCGCATACAGGGCACCAGCCTGAAAACAAGGCAACACTGTCTTTACAAAACAGTGGCACAAACCAAATAGTAATAATGGCAGACTGGGCGTGACGGTTTAGCGTATTTGAAGTGTAAGGCCCAACGACGACAACGGACAGAGGGAGAGATGGCCACCTTGCGATTCACTGCCGTGATTGCCAATGTAGTCCTGACTTTAGCGCCTGCTTGGCTGTTGCCAGAAGCCATAATAAATCAGTAAGAATAATCACTGAGTCCAAGAAAACCATCGAAGCAGGTGATAAGTGTGTTAGCGTGGCTTCAATTTCGCTATCACCTAAGGAGTTGCTTTACTTGAATGCGACTGCGCATTGAAGAGTGTGACAGCACGTGCTGTGTATATATATACCGGGCTCATTTCGGAATAAACATTGTGGCAAGTGGCAGTCTGTGTCTGTACTCTCTCTCTGTCCGGGGTCGTCGTTGTGCCTTACACTTCAAATAAATTCAGAACAGTAGCGGTTATAGTTCTTACTGAAGGTGATTACAATTCCGAGGTGCTAGACGCTATAACCACTTCTTTTTTTAAATGTGTGCCTAGCAAAAGTGAAGAAGGAAGCACGCAGCTTGTGTAAAAGCCTTCATTTAGATGCACTTTATTGGGAACTTGACAGAAGCAAAGGCCTCGGTTTAAGTATGTTTTTTACGGCCAAAACCCACAAGGATGTCTGCCCATTCCGAGTATTGTTTCTGAGAGCGGTAGCTCGCAAAAATCCATCGTGTTTCCTGCAGGCAAAACTGAAAATCTTGGCAATCAATAACCCTTTTCTGATCGCCAGTTCTCATGACGTCATAGAATGTTTAAACGACAATGCCAATGGCAGCTTCACCGCTTTTTCTCTGGACATTAAGGATTTGTATTATTCCATTTCGCAAGATGAACTCCTTCAGTGTGTTGAAACTGCTATTGACGCTCATGGTGCAGTAAAGCTTCAAAACGAAACGGGTCTTGCGACTGAGAAGTTCTTCTTAGGTTTTACCTTTCTTCGATGTTCGCCCCTTGGGGAGACCCAAACTTCATTCAAAGGACAGGCGTTTCAATAGGCTCTTGTATCGCGCCTTGTTTAAGTGATTTATTTCTCGCCCATATGGATCAGCTACTGCGTTCTTGGTTGGAGGGACTAAGAGTGGTGAAGATATTCCGGTACATGAATGACTACCTGGTTTTATTAGATGCTGACGTTAATTTGACAGCCAACACGAGAACTGGTGTTTGCACTGTTTTTAATGAATGCCTCAGGCCTCTTGTAACATTTGAAGCACCCGTTAACAGTTTTTATCAGGTTTTTAGATCTCACCCTCACTTTTGCTAGTAAGCAGGCATGTTGGTGTTACGAGCCGAGAGACAAAAAACCCATCCTTCCATATTCATCTACTCATTCAAAGCTGGTCAAGCGAGGAATAATTAAAATGTGTTTTATTAATGCCCTTTTGAAGTCCTGCCCTCACTTCACTCGCAAAAGCTTTGACAACCAAGTTGCACGTTTGTCAGACGTGGGTTACCCGTTGCATGTGTTGTCCGCTGTAGCAGGTAACATGCAAAAGAAAGTCAAGGAAGATGACAGCGGTGCCACTGACGATATGGCGCAAAAAAGGAAGAGAACCTTACCTCCACAATATGAGCCACACTCTTAAGAAAATTGGAAATTGCATCAGTGTCAATATCGCGCTACCTGCTCCATTAAAGCTGCTGAGCTTGTGCCCTAGAGTAAATGCAGGTGTACGCAAGCCACGTGTGTGCATCAAAAAGCATTGCAAACAGTTTGTGTCGAAGGAGTTGTCTATCCTATCCCACTCACATGTGGCAGAGAGTATGTGGGCCAGACAGGCACGAACGATCGCTTGCGAGAGCACAAGTGCAATGTTGAAAAACTCGCCTTGTCTGGCCACCTTGCCATGCATTGTGCACGTTGCGGTTGCACGCCCTCTGCTTAACCTCGTGCATGCACTGGCAAAAAATTCTGACCAGCTCACGAGAGAAATTATTGAAGCGGTAGAGATTAAACAGAGACGCTGTAAGTTGCCCTTCAATCTGTTTATCGGAAAAGGAAATGGTATTTTTGTTGCATCAGCCACCTGTTTGATTTGTTGGGTCAACTGCCCTGTGTGCCCCCCCTTCCTTCACGCAGTGTTGTGTGTGTATATATGCAATCAGGCGCAATAAGCTGAGTTGCTAGTTAGCGTTCTGTCTCGTCTTGATCTGTCGCCATCTGTGCGCTTCTTTGCACTACTGTTCTGAATTATGCACTACCAACTAGCCCATCAGTCTGTCCTTTTCAAATAAACCAAAAGCCCAACAGAACTGAGTGGATCACCTCGGGTCAACAGAGAATGTTATGGCCAAGTTAAGCTAGAAAAAAGGACACATGACAGAAACTGAAGAAATTTCAATCAGCGCTGCTGCAGCTTTTCATTCTTGCATACTATGCCTGAAGGCGTGTGCCTTGTGGGGTGTCCCACGCTCTGGGAACAGAGTAAACCACAGCGCAAGCCAAAAGGGCACTTATTCTCACCCTTTACACAGCAAGCCTGTAGCTGAATTGGCATGCCAATGTAAGACACCCCAGACTTGTCGATGTTTGAGTGACAACAAGCAAGCTTTGTGCCCGTGTAAACAAAAAAAAGCAGAGAAGAAAAAAAAGTAAAGAAGACAGTAGGCTGCGGCGTGAAGCACAGATCTCAAGTGTGCCATGGGTGTTGCGTACAGTATTCTATTTTCATGCGGCATTGTCCATATGGCATGTCGAGTGGTTGCAGCAATATTTGAATGCACGGACGAAGGAAAGAAACACGAAGACACTGCTGACAAACAACTGCCGTTTTATTGAAACCCTCTGCAGCATATAATGTAGAAATGTTCAATATATAGAGGGAATACAAAGGGTTTCAGTAAAACACCAGTTTTTAGTACGCAGTGTCTTTGTGTTTGTTTCCTTGGTCTGTACGTTGAAATATTGCTGCAACCACTCGACATGCAAGATCACCGTCTAGCCCAGATGCAAACCATTCTAATGTCAGTATAGGCCTGACAAGAAGATGTGTAAATATACGGAGCATGTATATGTCCTATCCCATAATGCCGAGGCTTGCCAGGAGTGCGGCTATGAACCTGATTTCAGCGAAATCTGTGCAAGCCATCATGAGCAGACAACTCCAGAGGTAATCGAGGCTTAGCATATAGTAAAAAGTCACGCTTCCCATCCACTGCTTTGCAGCACAAAGAAATATTGCATTTAAATGGGTAGAGAGTTACTTCTCACATTTCTTGTTTTCAGTGCGTAGGCCCTGTCAAAACAGCCCAGTCGAAATTCGTGAGTGTTATTACTGGTCACCACAACTCGCTCCTTTCTTACTAGTCCCGGTCAGCCATATGACCTATCTCAGTTGCTAGTGTTCGAGTATCAAAATACAGATAAAACTCAATTAACGAGGCACAGTTTTACAAAGTAACTTTCTATTTCCCCACAGCTATCCAAATTGTACGACGTTGCTATCAACCTGAATTATCGAAACTAACTTGGCACCAAACTCTGTTTAAAGAACTCTTTCCTGAGACAGGGTTTATACAGGCTTCCAAAGCAAAAGTTCAAGGATATTCAAGGACTTTCCAGGACCTATCGCACGTTTTTCAAGGACTCAAAGCGGCATGCAGAGTTGGAATTTGTTTACTCTAAAATTGTCAAAACAGACGAACTTTATTGCACTTACAATAAATAAATGGATATCACAATTATAACAAAATCATCTACTCTTGATAACTTCTAAAGATCACAACACCCAATGAACGCTTACAAAAGCGGTTGAGATTTCTCCAGTGTAGGCTTGAAGTTCACCAAATGTATTCAAACCGTCCAGTGCACAGTTATTTCACTTATATAAAGATAAGTGAATGTATATCCCAGCAATCTTAATCGTTGTGATACGCATTCACTTATCTTATATTAGCGAATGTTTTGCAAGTCCTTGCAAGATCTCTTAGCAAGTCCTAAACAGTGCAGCAAAAAAAAAAAAAAAAAAAAGCTCACAACACACAATGAACTGTTACAACAGAAGTTGAGAGTTCTCCAGTGTAAGCTTGGTGATGTTCACCAAACATATTCAAAACATTCACTTACACAAAGATGAATAAATATATAGGAGGTATGCACTTGACGTCATCTGTGAGGAGCGTTCGTCGCGGGGTCGCCATTTTGCAGGTGCGCGCACGTGCAAAAAACTCGCAGCACGTGCTTCAGCGTTTTTTTTTAATGTAGTTTGGTAGGGAAACATAGGAAGCCATCAGGAGAGCGCGGAGCATTGTCCTCGAGACGCTGGAAAGCTATGCGAGCACAGATTCCACCTTAGCCGTAGGTCTGCCTGGCTGTGCCACACCCGATGGCGGCGACATCGCAAAAAGAAATAATGACTATTGCCGAGCGCCAAGTTTGGTCGGTTCAGTTAGCGCTCCTCTTCAGCTTGCACTGGACATTATTGCTTTGTAACGCACTCATGCTGCTTAAACTGAGATGCTGGCGTTCTGTGCAACTGAGAGGATATTTCGATGCCACCGCTGTGCGCACACTGTGTTAATTGCAGATGTATGTTTTTGTGCAGTTTCTAACACGATCATTACTGCTGTACACAGTAAGCTGTCATATCCAAGTCAGTGGAAGATCGTATAGTAGCGCGAAACTATTTTTTCCTCGCCACACCAAAAGCGCGGTGGCTTCTCCTGCACATGTAATAGCCCTTGGCTATGCCTCGACGGCAAGCGGCACAGAAGTCAGCCACACCCACCTCTGAAATTACGCTGTCTACGTGCGACCAGCATGACAGGAGAGAAACCTGCCGGCACACAATCTCGGAGGCTAAGCTCCAAGCACTGCAGTTTTCAAGAAAAAAAAAAATCTAAGAGCGTTGGGTCAACATTTTCAGCGTGTTGCAGAAACACAAACAAGTAACAACTGTGAGAGTAATCAAGAGTTCGACGAAAGTTCGTCTGGTCAGGTATCATGATGAGGATGTAGATGCGGTCACTGACCAAGTCAAGGTGAAAAAACACAGAGACATTTCGGAACCCATACGGGTTCCTTGTTCACACTAAACAGGCAAGAGCGTGATTATCAGCGTGCTCAGCCAAGGCGTTTGATGCTTTCTTGTTGTTGCTCACGTCCCTTTGATGCTCCTTTAATCTCCTGGTGAAGTTGCCAGTTTCGCCGATGTAACTGCAAGTGCAGTCTGCGCATGGCACCTTATACACAACACCGGGATATCACTTGCTCTCTAGGCGATCCTTCATGTTCACAAGCTGATTCCTGAGCTTGTTGGCCGGCATGTGCGCAACGCGAAGGTCATATCATGAAAAGATACGGCTTAGGGCTTCGCTGACCCCAGGAACATATGGGACACCGGCGCGTCTTCGAAACGACCTGCCCTGGGATGGCTTAGGATGGAGGACGCGATCTTCAACATTCTTAATAAACTTCTTCGGGTACCCGTTCGTCAATAGCTCTCGATGTATTGTTTGAAGTTCTTTCCTCATTGCATCGTCACTTGAGCAAATGCGTGTTGCCCGCGTCACCAGTGAAGAAACAACAGATTGCTTGTGGCAGGCTGGGTGGCACGAATTAAAATTCAGGTAGTGTCCGGTATGCGTTGCTTTCCTGTGCACAGCAAACGAAAGGCTAGTTCCGGTACGAGTCACCTGGGCATTGAGGAAAGGAAGGCTGCTGTCACACTCATATTCTGCGGTAAACTTTATGGCGGCTTCTACAGAGTTGAGAAGACCCAGGAGCCGTGGGGCATCACTCTCATTGACAATGCAGAAGCAGTCGTCCACATAGTGGACGAATATCTTGGGCTTGGGAACAAAGCCGGCGAGCACCTTCTGTTTTTATCCAGACGACTGAGGACACTATCAACAGGACAGATGGGAATCTACCTGCCAGCTACGCCTGTTCATGACGTCACATTTTAGCATAAAAAAGCGACATCGGCTCTTGCCTGTTTAGTGTGAACAAGGAACCCGTAGGGGTTCCGAAATGTCTCTGTGTTTTTTCACCTTGACTTGGTCAGTGACCGCATCTACATCCTCAACTGTGAGAGTGTTAGTTCACACTCGTCTTGTATAAAGCTGTGCATTTTTAGGGGCGAAGCTCCTTAGCCTGTCGGTCGTGCGTCCCTTGTATGTCGTAGCCACCTGCTGATGACGATGACGATCGCTATCGCGATCGTCATCCCCACTATGCGTCATAACGATGACGCTGATGACGATGACGATCGCGATAGCGATCATCATCCCCACTATGCGATCGCGATCACGATCGCATAGTGGGTACATGGAATGTACCCACTATGCGTCATAACGATGACGCTGATGACGATGACGATCGCGATAGCGATCGTCATCCCCACTATGCGATCGCGATCGCATAGTGGGTACATGGAATGTACCCACTATGCGTCACAACGATGACGCTGACAATGATGACGATCGCGATGCCATACAACACAGGGCATCGCAATACCACATGGAATGTACCCACTATGCGTCATAACGATGACGCTGATGACGATGACAATCGCGATGCCATACAACACATGGCATCGCGATATGGTCTCACATGCATATCGTTTGACCACATGCAACCAACCACCATCACGGCTTCGATGATGTACCTCCGGAGCTTCGCCCACGCATCATTATTCACTCCGCGAATATGCTGCGATTTTTTTTCGAGCGTCCTTCTTTGTGTTAAAGCAGCCTGCGGCAAGTGTCGAGTTGCTTGATATTCTTTGTATGACATTCTAATTTCTTGCTATCGTATTGCCTGCTTCGCCCTCGTCATGAAACAGTTTTTTTTTTTTTTCCGGTGCAGTTCTGCGAGGAGGAAACGTGTGCTCATGCCGCATTAATGTTTCTGAAATGGCGGGTTTGTCAGGTCGACGCGCCAATCTACCACATTAAGGAGGTCGCAATGTCGATACGAGGGTGCACTGCTTAGAAAATTCAAAGATTTTCAAGAACGGAAAAAAATTCCAGGACTTTCAAGGGTCTTGAAAATGCATTTTTCAAAGTCAAAGGTTTTCGAGGACCTGTACGCACCCTGCATGAAGTTAATGCATAAAAGCGGTGATTTCTATCTAATTTTGACACAGACGAGTTTTCCTACAAGCATCCACTGCAATGCTACCACACCAAAACATCTTGCCGCTCTACTCACAACTCGAGCTTTATTTTGACAAGGCTGGATGACACCCATGTGCAGAGCAATGGACTCAAGAGTTGGTAGCGTTCTTACGTACCGTATGATGCTGGGGTCGTCAGTGCTTCATTGTCCCTGCAAATTCTACTGCACATGCTGCCACAGAAACATTACAATGGTTGCTTTCATTATTTCATGATACTATATGTGACAGATGGCACTGGTAGTATCCTTGCAACTTACTTGGTTAACCTGCCTGCACAATCACTGCACTCGTTCTCCCTGTATTTGCGTATCTGCTGCCTGTCATAGGCTCACGTGACCTGGCTTGCATCACCTGGACATGGGAGGTCTGGGCCACTTTCATAGGCTTTTCACAAGTGCAGATGTGGGTTAGTGGCATATGAAAAGTAGCCTTTGAGTGTCACACTATGTCACAAATTTAAATTTTGAAGGGCCATAAAATTCCTTTCTATCTCCTTCAGTGGTGGTGGCTACCTTTGTGTATGCAACTTGTTTATGCCAGTTGTGTCAACTTGTGGGGAAAAGAGACGTTGCTCATTAGATGAACTGAACAAGGGCGTCCGCAGAATCCGTCGGGTGAAGGGCATCCAGAACAGCCAACTTCTTTTTCACTGCTGTGATATGACCGCCATGAAAAGTTGGCTCGTAATAATAAAGGGCACTTCACACAGATATGCGAGACCTGAATGCACTAATAAAGCTGTGAAGCTTATTATGCATAGAGAAAATGTTAACCGAAATTCCAGAGGGGGGTAACCCCCCTTGCACCCCCCCTCCGGACACCCATAGAGCTGAACCTTCTCCATAGTTGGCATGTCTTGACTTAACGTCAGCGTACTGTGTATGACTGAAGCCGATCACTTCGGTAAAGGCACTGCGATGTTCGACGGGCCGTTCGATGTGCCGCGTTGCAGGACCAACGTCAAAAGTACTACTTTTCTTTTCTCGAAATGAATACATACAACTAAAACTACTTACTCACGCACACATTTGGAACACATTTGATTTCATTCTTTTCATGTAAAAATGGGATGTGACTGACCACAGAATAATTAAGAACTTGACTGCATGCTAACCACAATTAATTACTGAAACGCACACAAAACAACACTGCTTCATTTTCTTCCTTAAAACGTAATATTAAGCACCTTCGAACTATGCTGTATGAATTTGACACATTTGTAGACAGTCTATTAAAACTTGTTCTTGGGCTAGTGGGTAACTCGTCATATTGAAAGTAAAATTTAGCGCAACTTGGAAAACCCTCGAGACACTCACACATTCACACACGCTTTCACTCAGGATACACACACCACACACCACACACGTGTGGTGTGTGTATCCTGAGTGAAAGCGTGTGTGCATGCGTGAGTGTCTCGAGGGTTTTCCAAGTTGCACTAAATTTTACTTTCAATATTGACGCGTGTATACTACATGTGGACGAAGACGACGATGGGGGGGACTTAATGAATACCGTAGTGTGGCCTGTGGATATTCATAGACGAAGACGGTCTTTTCCTGTTCAGCTGGTTTGAACACGTCGTTTTCACTGCCTCAAGGTGTCCTTGTGTTTTGTTCGCGTTGCACCACGACACTGGTGGAGGTGCTGGACTGCAACCCTGCCTGATGCTCCACACTCCCACTGGGAGCCGTTCAACCAGCCCGGACGCATTGACACCTATTGCAACTCCTGTGCATCGCTTCAGTCGGCGGTTGCGAGGCCTCGCACCAGAGCTCACCCCCTCTCAGGACCCTTCTCCCAGGCGCCGCCAGCCTCATCCAATGGCCAACGCCAGCCCGCAACAGGTGCCCCAAGGCAGCTCTCCTGCACAGCCATCCCAGGTAACCCTCTTTCAACCGCTGGTCCCCGATCACTTTAGTGGCGGTGCCCATGAAGACGTTGACGACTGGCTTGAGCACTATGAGCGTGTTGCCAAGATCAATCAGTGGTCTAATCAGGAAAAACTCTCGCGAGCCTATTTCTACCTTGACGACAGTGCTCGTACTTGGTATGAGAACAGAGAAGCCAGTCTGTCAACTTGGAGCGACTTCCGACAGCAGTTCGTTGATACCTTCGCCAGTGTCGATCGACGGGACCGTGCGCAGCAGCTATTAGAGCTACGGGTTCAAAAACCCAATGAAACCGTAGCGATGTTTGCCGAGGATATGACTCGTCTCTTTCGTCGAGCTAACCCAAACATGACTGAAGAAAAGAAGTTGAGCTACCTCATGCGTGGTGTAAAAGAGCAGCTTTTCGCCGGGCTACTGCGCAACCCTCCAAGTACCGTGGTTGACTTTATCAAGGAAGCTACGGCTATCGAGCGGGCCCTTCATCAACGATGCAGGCAGTATGACCGGATGTCCAGCTGCGCCCCAATCAATGCCGCCGCCATGACGTTTGAGAATCAGAGCTCCTTGCGTGACCTGATTAGGGAGATAGTTTGCGAAGAACTGCAGAAGTTCCGGACTCCGGTAGCTGAAACACCCCTGGCGTCCGTCGTCGAAGTCGTACGCGACGAAATCCGCCAAGCATTCTCTACCGCTGACCCTGATGCCGAGCAGCGTCCCATGAGCTATGCCGCTGCTCTTCGACATCCACCACCCGCTATGCCGACGCCGTACCGCCAGGCGCCAATGGCCCCTTGGTCACCGCCGCAAAAGCAGACATTGAGGCGACCACCCGTCCTACCGCAATACCACCAGCCGTCCACAGCCGTCCACCGCTCCGAAAAACAGACGCATGGCGCACAGTTGACCGGCGTCCACTATGTTTTAGCTGCGGCGGTGCAGGCCATATTTCTCGTCATTGCTGGCATCGCGGAGATTCGTTCCGCCCTCTTCGGCCATGGTTTGACGGTCGACGCGCCAACGACGAATACATCCCACGCCGTGGCGACGCTTCTTTCCAAGAAGCCCGTTCTCACTTTGACAACTGCCGTACCACTGACGAGGAGGCAGTACCTACTCACCAGCCGGGTTTGGGACGTCGATCACGCTCTCCATCTCCCGCACATTCGCCTTCGTCGCACCGACGCACCTTCGCGGACCTTAATTCAAGGAGGTCACTCAGCCCGCTCCGGGGAAACTGAGGGCGGCGACCTCTGGGGGGTAAGGTTGCAGGCCATCAAGATGACGATAAAACGCCCCCCCCTTCTCCCACTGCACGACGCCGTAAAGACGATAAGACGTAAGAGCAACGAAATTGTGACTGCCGACCTTAGTGTTCTTCTTGATGGTCAGAAAGTGACAGCCCTAGTCGACACTGGTGCCGACTTTTCTATTATAAGTCAAGACCTCGCCGTCCGCCTCAAGAAAGTGAAGACGCCATGGACGGGACCTCATATAAGAATGGCAGGCGGCCAATTATTGATGCCTACTGGACGATGCACAACGAGAATTGACATAGGAGGTACTCCTTTCGTTGCGTCGTTCTCGCCGCATGCTGCAAGGATCTAATTATTGGCATGGATTTTTTAAGAGAATATGGCGCCGTCATCAACTTCCCGGACAGTCTGAATACCTTCTGCAACGGTCCTAAGTTGGTTGCTTGTTCAGAGGCGAGACATAACACTCCGCGTCTTACTGATGACGATGTGGTCCTCCCTCCTAGGTCATGCACACTTGTTTCTGTGGCAGGTGATGCCCCGTTTGACGGTGAAGGAGTTGCAGACCAAATAACCTCGCGCCTCTTTACCCACGACATTGCCGTCGCACGTGGTATCGTCAGTGTGACTTCTGGACACACGGACTTGCTGCTGACCAATTTCAGTGCCGAGCGCCAGCACTTTCCAAAGGGCACGGCCGTCGCCTACTTTGACGATGTGGTAGATGCTGAAGGCTGCTTGTCGACAGTCGACGAAGCACCAAAGCAACTTGATCCGGCACCCGTTCTTGACGTGAGCACTGCTTTGCCGGAGGATGAGCGACGGAGGCTCCTTGAGCTACTAGCCGAATTCCCTGACTGCTTTTTGACGACATCAAGGGTTGGCCGTACGCCTCTAACCAAACATCGGATAATTACCGAAGACACGGCGAGACCTATTCACCGGAACCTTTATCGCGTGGCTCCAAAGGAACGCGAAGCCATACAACAACAGGTAGACAAAATGCTTGAAGATGACGTAATACAGCCATCGAAAAGCCCCTGGGCATCTCCTGTGGTCCTAGTCAAGAAAAAGGACGGCAGCCTGCGCTTTTGTGTGGATTACAGGAAGTTAAATCAAGTTACCAAGAAAGATGTGTATCCACTCCCCTGTATAGATGACTCTCTCGACAAACTTCGACATGCTCGTTACTTTTCTTCGATGGATTTGAGAAGTGGATATTGGCAAATCGACGTCGACCCGAGAGACCGCGAGAAAACCGCTTTTGTGACGCCAGACGGCTTGTATAAATTTAAAGTCTTGCCCTTCGGTTTGTGCTCAGCACCTGCTACCTTTCAAAGGCTTATGGATATTGTGCTTTCTGGGTTGAAGTGGAAAACCTGCTTAGTCTATCTCGACGATGTCATAGTGTTTTCCGCAACATTTAACGAGCACCTTGAAAGGCTTGAAGTGGTTTTACGAGCCATACGGTCCGCAGGCCTGACATTGAAGCCAGAGAAGTGCCACTTTTGCTTTCAAGAACTGCAGTTTCTTGGACACGTCGTCAGCCACGCAGGCATTCGTCCAGATCCTGAAAAAATTAAAGCCGTTGCACAGTTCCCTGTACCGACCGATAAGAAAGCTGTCAGGCGCTTTCTGGGCCTCTGTGCATATTATCGGCGGTTTATTGCGGACTTCGCACGGATTGCGTCACCGTTAACTCACCTCACAAGAGAAGACGTTGCCTTTGAGTGGAACAACAAACAAGAAGCTGCTTTTAATGATCTGCGCCAGGGACTACAAACGCCTCCTGTGCTGGCCCACTTTGACGAGGGAGCCCCTACGATGCTCCACACTGATGCCAGCAATGTAGGCCTGGGAGCTGTGCTTGTCCAGCAGCAAGAGGGCACGGAAAGAGTAATCGCCTATGCAAGCAGAACGCTAACACACGCTGAGGCTAATTACTCCACGACTGAAAAGGAATGCCTCGCCGTGGTATGGGCGGTTACGAAATTTCGCCCGTATTTGTATGGCCGCCCTTCCAAAGTTATTAGCGATCACCATTCACTGTGCTGGTTGACCAATCTTAAAGATCCTACCGGGCGATTAGCACGTTGGAGTCTGAGGCTACAAGAGTTCGACATGACGGTCGTGCACAAGTCGGGGAAGCGACATATGGATGCTGACTGTCTGTCCCGCTCACCCATTGAGTTGGCTGCTCTACCCGATGAGGAGGAAACAGCATTCCTTGGTGTTCTCGACACAACCGCCATTGCGCAGCAACAACGTGACGACCCTGAGCTGCTTGGCCTAATTGATTACTGGGACGGTAAATCCCAGAAAGCACCAAGGGTTTTCGCAAGAGTGTTGTCATTATTTTGTTTACGGGGCAGAGTACTATACAAAAGAAACTTTTCGTCGACCGGATCCACCTATTTGCTCGTCATCCCGGCAGCTCTTCGCACCGAGGCACTTCAAGCATGCCACAACGACGTGACTTCTGGCCACTTAGGTTACACTCGAACGTTGGCCAGAGTGCGGCAAAGGTACTACTGGCCAAGACTCAACACAGCCGTGAAGCACCACGTTCATACTTGCCTCGACTGCCAGAGATGCAAGTCACCCCCAACTAAACCAGCTGGCTTCCTGCAACCCGTTCAGGTCCCAAGAACACAGTTTGACCAGATAGGAATGGATATTTTGGGTCCACTTCCTACTTTTGCTGCAGGGAACCGCTGGGTTATCGTCGCGACTGATTATCTCCCCCGTTATGCAGAAACAAAGGCTATCCAGAGAGGAACAGCAGCGGAGGTGGCACGATTTTTCATCGAGAATGTTGTGTTGAGGCACGGTGCACCAACCATCGTGATCACAGACAGAGGAACCGCATTTACGGCAGCTCTTTTGGATCACGTCTTGATGCTGAGTGGAACAACTCATCGTAAGACCACCGCCTACCACCCGCAGACGAACGGGCTAACAGAGCGTTTAAACAAAACAACTGAAGACATGCTTTCGATGTACGCAGACGTTGAACACAAAAATTGGGACGAAATATTGCCTTTCATCACGTTTGCGTACAACACGGCCAAGCAGGAAACGACTCGCATGACTCCGTTCAGCCTCGTTCAAGGGCGGGAGGTACGCACTATGTTGGATGCTATGCTACCGCATGAATGTGACGACTTTGACCCGGACGCCGATGTGTTCACGGAACGCGCGGAAGAAGCTAGGCAACTTGCACGCTTGCGGATCTACCAGCAGCAAGACTACGATGCAGGCCGCTACAATGCTCGCCGTAGAACAGTCCTTTACCAAACCGGCGACAGAGTATGGGTTTGGAAGCCCATACGGAAACGAGGACTATCCGAAAAGCTGTTAAGGCGATACTTCAGACCATACCGAGTATTGCGACGACCGAGTGATGTGACCTACGAAGTCGTTCCCGACAGTCCCTTCTGTACGAGGCGTCGCCAGCACCGTCCTGAACTCATGCACGCAGTGCGCATGAAACCATATGTCAGCGAGTGACTGTGCGAGACTTTTGCTTAAAAAAAAAAAAAAAAAAAAAATCCCCATCTCCCGCTAAAGGGAACCATGTGTGGATGCGAAGCAGCGGGGAGATAATTAGCTTGAGCGGGAGGAACGTCGCCGCTCTCATTTCACGGCAGCGGTCCGGGCGCTGATCGCGGCGCTGCACAGGAGAGAGAATGAGGCGCGCGCGCTCCGTCATTTTCATACCGCGGAACAATCGTGGCGCCCCCCAGCGGAGTATGCAGCTGTCACACCACTTGACGTGCTCGCCGCTCCGTCGAGGATTCCTGGAGGAGAGGACGGGGGGGAGGGACATGCATGTGCTGTGGGGGGTGTGGGACGCGGGAGCAGCTCCGTAGAGTAGAGGATTCCTAGAGGAGAGAGGGGGAGAGGACGCGCATGCGCTGTGGGGATGTGGTACGCGGGTGCCGCTCCGTAGACTAGATGATTGCTAGAGTAGAGAAAGGGAGTGAGCGTAGGAGAGGATAGGGGAGGGGACGCGCATGCGCTGTGGGGGGGTGTGAAACGCGGGGCCGCTCCGTAGAGTAGAGGATTCCTAGAGGAGAGAAAGGGGGTGAACGTAGGAGAGAGAGGAGGAGGGGACGCGCATGCGCTGTGGTGGTGTGGGACGCGGGAAGGAGGGGCGGACTAAGCCCCCTCCAAACACATGCAAGCAAGATCAAGGAATGGGGTCAACCTGGGTGACAGACACCAGCTGCCTAGCCATTGCTAAGCAGCCTCTCTGTGCTCTCGGCCATGACTCTGATGACTGTAGTAGTGGTTGACGGCCTTCATATTACTAGTGTTCTGGTTCGCATAATGGGTGCTTCCCTACTTGATGAAAGTGGCCGGACGCGGGACGGGGGACGCGGGACAGACGGACAAAGCCCCGAGCATAAGATGCTTCGCATCTAAAAAAAAACTGCATTACTGATTTAGCATCGGGGCGAGAGAGAGGCAAATGATCTTTGAGAGAGAGGCAAATGACGCGTGTATACTACATGTGGACGAAGACGACGATGGGGGGGACTTAACGAACACCGTAGTGGGGCCTGTGGATATTCATAGACGAAGACGGTCTTTTCCTGTTCAGCTGGTTTGAACACGTCGTTTTCACTGCCTCAAGGTGTCCTTGTGTTTTGTTCGCGTTGCACCGCGACACTGGTGATTTGTAGACAATATGATTTGTAGACAGTGTATCGTAATTCTCGCCTGAAGGGGATATGCACCTCCCGAAGCGTGGCCATTGCCCCATTAAATAGGGTTTCATATGTAACTAAATGAAGAACAAATGGTTTCTAGAGAGATATGGTACTGACACCAGGGTTGACGGGTGTAGGTGTGGCAGCGCCAAGCAGTGTGGGCAGCAGTGCCTCGCCGGCCCATATCCCTGCGACTGTGGTCACCACGAGGCAGGTGTCACCCCGTGCGGGCGTCCACCGTGGAGGTGCTGGATATGCGAGCAGCAGCAGTGCAGCGCACAGTGGGCCACCCCATGGCCGTGCCAGCAGCCACGCCTCCACAGTCACTGTGACGGCTGCTAGAGGGAACAGGAGTGCCCAGGCAAAGACCAGGCCAACCAGCAGGTCCTGCACATAGAATGAAATGACTGTAAAATCCGAAGATCAACCGGCTTTTAAGAACGATACGCCTTCAGAGCCGATGGAGCAGCGCATCCTCACTGCCGTTTATTCCATGGTGACAAAGAACAACCGTCCTCGTGCCACGCGCTTCCTCGTTTTCCTCTTCCTCTAGCGCGTCTTGTTTCTGTTCTTAACACTCCCGGCCCACGAATTGCTACGGGGGCATTTCTAGGAAACACAACTGTTGTATAGGCCGCGTTATTACTTTGCCGTCTGCTAGTTTTAGTCGACATGCACGCACAATGCCGTCCATTCCCGTAATGTTCTTCAGAACACGTGCGAGTTTCCAACACAACTTGGGCAAAGCATCATCGCGCACTATGACTATATTGCCTTCAGCAATACTAGTAATGTCCACCACTATTATGAGCGCTTCTAAGGAGTATTAAATATTCCTTGTACCAGCGATTCCAGAAGTCTTTTTGCAGCTTTTGTCGCTGTATCCAAGCTTTAAGCAGCTCTGTATGAGAGCTGGGCACCACGGCTGCAGTTTGTAAGTCAGGAAGCGCCGTCAGTCGCTTGCCATGCAAGAAGTGGGCCGGTGTTAAGACTTCTGGTTCCTCTGGTGCAGGATATGCGTACGTCAGAGGTCTACTATTTATGACCGCTTCAATTTCTGCTAGGACCGTGCTCATTTGACCATAATCTAGAAGTGACCTTCCCAAAGCTCTCCTCAAATTGTCTTTCACTGACCTCACCATACGCTCCCAAAATCCGCCCCACCAAGGAGCACGGTCAGCAGAGAATTTCCACGTGATGCTATGAGCAGACAGATAATCGCCCACCTCACTTCCCCGTGTAGTGTCATAGACAGTGCGAAGTTCACGAGAAGCACGTTTAAAGCACAGAGCATTGTCAGAGTAGATTACTGAAGGAAACCCACGACGTGCAATGAAACGTCGGAAAGCTTCCAAGAAACTGTCTGCTGTTGAGCGCAAAACAAGCTCTAGATGAATAGCACGTACTACCGCGCATGTGAATAGTACTAGTATATAGGATTTCTGTGTCGGCTCACTCTTTAAGTACACTGGTCCAATAAAATCTACACCAGTAACGTCAAACGGTTTTGACACCTTCACTCGGTCAGCAGGTAGCGCCGCCATAGGCGCCGTCGCAGGCTTCACCCTTAATCTCGCACACCAGGTACTCTGCCCGATCACTCTTTTCACACAATGCGTCGCCTTCGTCACCCAGAAGCACTCTTGGAGTTCTGCGATGGTTTTTGCGACTCCCGCGTGAAGAAGCCTCCGGTGAAAGCCCGTTGCGATGAGTTCAGTAGCGATGTGGTCACCGGGAAGCACGATAAGGTGTTTCATGCCTTTGTGGTACACGATGTTCCGAAGTCTTGTTTGACTTCGCAGCAAACCATCCTCCTCGGCAAGAAAGGGGTGCAATTCCCGAATTCTCAACGCCTTGTCTTCCTCCCTGGTGGCAGGACGAGATTGAAGTGCCTCGGGAAACTAGGTCCGTGGTGTTTTCTTTTCCAGCGTAGCGAAGTTGTTTGACTGCTACCGCACGATTATCCTGCAGGTCTGATGGCAGGTCCTTGCAAAGCAGGCAGACTTCGTATCTTTGATCGCGATACTCAGTAGTTTCATTGGAAGCTTTGAAAACCTTCTCATCATGGGAATCATGGGAGAATGGGTCATCTGCATCTTTGCTCCCTAAGCTTTCAAGCTGGCACAACTTTCTCAGCTCTGAGCATACGCGTTTCTGCCTCAGATCGTCATTTATGCAGCAATGCGTCCGAAGTACACAGACGTTTGCATTTGTGTGTGGATGAATGGTTTCATCGTTTAAGGGTCCTTGGAATGTCCAACCCAGTGCAGTTTCAATGGAAAGAAGGCCTTTGCGATCATGATGCCAAGTTACGTCTCTTCCAAGGATCTTCCACAACTGGTCTGAGCCAATTAATAAACTAATGCCTTTTTCTTGAGCAATGTGCGTAAAGCAAAGTGCATCCGCCAATCGTTGACCGCGATTCTCTAACCCTTTGATAAATTCGTGGTCTTTGGGTACTTCAACGACGGCTTCACAGATGTGCTCTATTTCTATTGCTTCGATGACATGCTGCACCTTATCGTACTGGCTTTGTAAGGTTACTTGAACTAGTCTTCGACGCGCACTTCGACCTCCACGTTTGTTTGAAAACACGTTGAGGGTAACGTCAACTTCTCCTAGCACCTTGAGGTTCATTTTTCTGGAGACTTCTTCTTTAATGAAAGTATGCTGGCTACCGTTATGCTGGCTACCGTTATCCAGAATGCCTCTTATATAGCAGGAACCCTTTGCGTCATTTATCCATCCTCTGAATGTTTGCAGAAGTATGG
Organism: Rhipicephalus appendiculatus; assembly: GCA_030522465.1. Classification (NCBI taxonomy): domain Eukaryota; kingdom Metazoa; phylum Arthropoda; class Arachnida; order Ixodida; family Ixodidae; genus Rhipicephalus; species Rhipicephalus appendiculatus. The sequence continues at coordinate 11,046 of JALIZH010010525.1, read as the reverse complement.
TATCAAGCTTACTTCTATTTCCATCTGACACAGCGTACGTAGGAGTACTGCTCATTGCGGGTTGCGGTGGCGTCATTATTTGGGCAGTTTTAGCAGCCTTTCTGGAGCACATCGAAGAAGCGTGTCTTCCTTGACAATGCGAGCAGCTCACCTTACGTCGGCAGTCTTTTGACCGATGTCCCTTGGTTGTACACCTGAAGCAGCAGCCAGTCCTCGACAGAAGACGCTTTTTCTCCGAGTCTGAAAGTGATGCATAGCAATCCAGCGTTGAATGCGACTTCTGGCAGAAAAGGCACACCTCCTTTGTTACGGCACTGTTATGGAGGACTGCAGCTGATGCCGTTGGCTGATTCTTACGGCTGCCGGAAATCTGCTGTTCACTACTGTACGGCTCCCGTCGTTGGTAGTTGGTCAGCTCTCTACACTCGACCTCGATGCGAAGGTATTTGAGCAGTTGCTGAAGTTCTTCTTCTGAGCTCGGTGGGTTGTCTGCACTTGAGGCTTCAAGTCGCCGCCGTCGGTGATATTCCACCATTATGTCTTGTGGAATCGATTTCATCAGAACCTCGCACAGCATGGCAGCGTAGTTCGACTCCGAGACGCCGAGGCCTTTGAGTCCCCTTATGTTTACTTGCACAAAGTCGTAGAGGCTTCTGAGGGCACTAGCGTTCGCCGACGTAGTGACGGGCCGTAGAGTGCGAAGGTTTTCAAGGTATTTCTGCTCAATGATTCACACGTCTCCAAACCGCTCCTTCAATATGAAAACGGCGTCCTCGTAACTGTCGTCCGTTGTAAGTATGCCTGCAATAGCCTTTGCCGCAGGGCCGTCCTAGAAGAGACCGGAGGTAGTGGAAACGATCGACGTTGTTAAGGCGCGGGTTCTCGTGTACGGAGTGGCGAAAGAGGTCCCAAAACAGAAGCCATTTCGTAGGGGACCCATCGAACCTCGTTCGGTCCAGCTTAGGAAGCCTTGCTCCGGTGCCGATGGAAATCTCTCTCGGGGCTACTTGACGCGGTAGAGAAGAGTCTGTTGGCATCTCACCGTTGGACCTTGATCGCCCTGTATTTCGGACAGCTAGCTCCTCGATGTGATGTCGTAGAAGGCCAACGCTCCTCGCAGCTCGGTCCTCGTACTCTAGCACCCAGTCCATGTCCGCCAGGACCTCGTCATCAGTCATCTCTGCATGCAGTGCTTCGTTGGCCTTGGCGAGCTCGTCGGCGCTTTTCTCCAGGCGCTGAAGGATGCTACGAAGCCCCGCCAGGTCGAACTCATTAGAGGCGAGAAGGTTGTCCACTTCACTGATGACCTTAGTGCTGTATCGCCGTCGAGCTGCTCTCATGTTTCGAAGGCGTTCCATGGCCCTCCATGAAAACCGGGTCGGGTTTCGGCACCAATGTAAAATCCGAAGACTTCCTTCGAAGATCAACCGGCTTTTAAGAACGGTACGCCTTCAGAGCCGATGGAGCAGCGCATCCACGCTGCCGTTTATTCCATGGTGACAAAGAACAACCGTCCTCGTGCCACGCGCTTCCTCGTTTTTCTCTTCCTCTAGCGCGCCTTGTTTCTGTTCTTAACACTCCCGGCCCACGAATGTAAAATCCGAAGATTTCCTTCGAAGATCAACCGGCTTTTAAGAACGATACGCCTTCAGAGCCGATGGAGCAGCGCATCCACGCTGCCGTTTATTCCATGGTGACAAAGAACAACCGTCCTCGTGCCACGCGCTTCCTCGTTTTTCTCTTCCTCTAGCACGCCTTGTTTCTGTTCTTAACAATGACCATTTATTTGTTTGGACTCACAATTTATTGTCTCACAAACATGATTACCAGGGCCTAGACACCCAATTTTCAGTCATATTCTGTGTTATGAGGGTTAATCCTTGCGCATTCACAAATAAGCTGGTGAAATTTCAGCGCATTTGGTAAAGCACTTAATGTAAAATTGAATATATTTATAAACTTGCGAGCTGCTTGAGAGTCGGGCGACAATGACACACTCGCGAGTCGTGACTTAACAAGCAGCTATACTCGCGGACAACTTTTCTTGGCAATGGAGGGAGGGCTACGGAGCCAAACTGGGCGTGTGCCCCCGCTGAAGAATATAGTCCCACAATTGCATCCATGTTTTCCACGTCAAAATCATAAAAAAAATCACAGCATATCCACGAAGTGAATGATGATCAGTGGATCATTCGGGTAAGCATGAATCTCCCCGTACATTGCCCACTCGATCATGCAAAGACGTGACACGTCGTGATGCGAGCCCTCGCCGCCTCTGGATCGGCTTGCCGGCGCTGCCGTGCCTCGGCAGCTGCGCAAGCCCTCGCCGCCAATGGATCAGCTTGCCGACGCTGCCATGCCGCTGCAGCTTCACGAGCCCGCAAATCTGGATCCGCTTGTCTGCGTCGCCGGCGCCTACTTTTCTCTCGCACAACGAGCCCGCACTGCAGCTGCTTTGCGAGCCCTCCGCTCCGCCGCCACCTTGTCTTCTTCGTTGTTCATAGCAGTAGTAGGTAGTAGTCATGGTAGCAGTAGTACCGAAGCGCACTGAGTGACGACCGTCGAAATAGAGAGGAAGCGCGCCGGAGAGTGGAGCGAGCGTCGCAGAGCCATCTAGTGGGCGCCATGCAAGTCAAATGAGAGCACAGCTGCACCTCTAGCGGGAGCGGCGAGTACTAGTGTGGCTACACCGGGGGGGAATGATGTACACTCGCGGCCACTGGTAGATGCAACACTCGAATGAGCACCTTTCTTATTGTTGGCCCCCCTAACTGCAAGTGGATGGGGAAACATTGAACGTGCGCTTTACTAGTTTGTCGGAAAGAGTCTGAGCTGTCAACCACCAGTAGCCTTATGCAAATCTACGCCCTTGTTTTTATGCAAGAAAATGAAATCTAGACATGCTCTGCGTGCAGGTGTTGCATCTAACAGTGGCCGCAACTGTACATGCCTCGACCTTAAGGAGCTTTGCCCCTAAAAGAGAATATGCTCTGGAACGCGCTTATTGTTCATCGTCATCAGCGTCATCGTCATCGCGTATAATGGTTACCTTGCATGTGCTGTGCTGTGATGGCAGCGTCATCGTGATCGCACTAGCGTGGCTACACCGCACTCCATGCTACAGAGAGTGATACCGGGGGAGTGATGGACAAGCCTCGACCTTAAGGAGCTTCGCCCCTAAAACAACATCACTTTATTTTCTACGGGACGCTGATTATAAAGAGGCGCAGCACGTGCCAAGCAGATATTCACATTTGTTTTACTTTATACAGTGTCGTTTTGCGTTTTTGCATGTCAGAAAACATTGCATATTTTACGTGCACCTCACAGTCAAAATGGCGTCTTCGTCTTTAGGTGAGCACTCGTCGCCCTCCAGCCATTCCGACAACTTGCCGAAAGAGCTTGTGACGAATTTCACTCCCAAATGGCTGCCTAATAAGCAGACATAGCAAATGGTATGCAATGTTATTATTCGAACACAGACGTCATTCGAAACGTGAGCCGAACCGGACTACTTCGCGGAGGAATACATGTAGCTCACCCGTAGCTTTCCCTTCATTGCCAAGAAAAGTTGTCCGAGAGTACAGCTGTGCGAGTGTCCGCGTTCCGGCGAACAACATTGTTCCGTGGTCAGCTGCGTGTGAAATTGAGATATTGTAACTTTCTTCAGCTTGCCACTGAAATTGAACAAATTACAGCGGCTGAGACTTTGGTAGAAGACGATGGCTGCACTCCTTCCAGCAGAACATCGCACGCGCCATGGCAAAATGGCGGGGTTTACGGCCGGCGACTTCTAGGGCTTGTTTTGCATTTACCTAAGTATTTTTTTACGACCCACTTTTCATATCTCTATAGGCATAATAGACCCTCTACTTATAGTTTTCGCCGAAAACCACAAATTGTTGGGCGACCGTGCCATGGCCCCTTTGATGGGGCCTTTTGATGCAAGTGCCGATTATGATCAGAGTGTCAGACACACAGTATGAGTTGATGATTGTGCATGTAACATGGCTGTAGAGGGGCCTAAAAGAAAGCAGTTATGAAAAGGGCATAAAGAACAAATGCCATGCAAGTATGAAAATGACAACAACACTGTTGTGCACAAAAGACATTGCCAAACGCATGAATGCCTCCTTCAGGTGCAAGTCGAGGCATGTGCTATTCATGTTACTCCTGCAGCAGCAGCCTCCACTATTTCTTCGATGCATAACATGCAGCATACCAGTCTCAAAGAAAAGCTAAAGTGGATTCTCTCTAATAGAGGGCCTTTGCCTAGAAACATTCTTAGATGAAGAGGAATACAATATTTATAAGCTAGAGGAAAGTGCTTTGTCCTCTCGGCTTCTGCTTGTTGACAGTCAATTAAATCATAGTAATCAATTAATCATAGCCCATCAATTAGTCAAAGACTGTGATGCTCTCACACAGTATACAGCTCTGTTTTAGTTAAGTTTGCTGCAAGGGTTTGATTGCCAGAAAAGAAATCGAAAGCCACAAATACAGGCATTGTCATGATTACTGGCAAGAGGTACGGCGTTAAATGAAAGACAACCTCCCTCAAGAGGAAAGCTGCACAACCTTATATTGCAAACTAGGTTTTCTTATCACACAGCCATGTTTTACTTTGTAGGCATGATTGCTAACCAGTGATCTATGCGCTGCAGAAGTTTACCATGCCCAAACCTGGAGACGGCAATTTTATGTGTTCACCATAGTCCGGCACCAACTAGGCCAGCAACAGGCCACAATGCCGAATGTACTCACTAGTCTATTTTATTTTTATTTTATTTTACCCTCAAGGTACATGGTACATTACAGAGGGGAGGGGCTATCATATATGCATGCATAATAGGCAAAAAATATATTGAACTTGACAAGGGTTACACAACATATAACCTAAAAAGCACAGTTAAAGGGAGAATGACCCCTGTGCTATCCTATTGACAATGACATTGGCTGACTGGACATTTTCAGCATTCTCTCAAACTAGGATGCTCTAGAAAGTGATTAACTACACTCCAAATCTGCTCATTATGAACATGCTCGCCTGAGCTGCTAATGGTGGCAAGCATGTTGAACCACTTCCCCCCAATTTGAAAGGCTGATGCGCATTCAGTTTTCACTTAATGTGCTCCCAAACATAAATAATATTTTCCACAAGTATTATTCAATACAGTAAACGCTCGTTAATTTAAACTCGAAGGGGACCATCAAATTGTTCGAATTAAGCGGAGTTCAAATTAGCGGGCGGGCACTAGAATGAACACACATAGCACCATACTGCGCTAGAAGAGCCCAAAGAAGTCACCTCTGGACTCGTTATTGCGAACTAGGAGCTACTACACGTTTGTGGCAGGTGATTTCGTAAATTAGGTTCATGGAGCTCTAACAGTAAACAGAAATTAATTGATCAGTCAGTGACAGGCCAGAAACAAGCACCGACATACACATGTGCATGATGCCATTCATGCTCCGAAACATGTTTATTTACATAACATAGTCAACGAAATCAAAATTAAAAGTAATCAGTGACTTGCTTCTGCTTGCGTTTCTTCTTTTGCGACCACATCCTTTGTAGCTTGCCCAACAGCTCCAGCACCGCATAAAAATTCTCATCTGCTGAGAAATGCTGCTGTTTTATTGTTTTGCATCTCTAGTAAATTTGGTTCGGTCTGACTTTGCAACACATCTGGGCCGACTTCTGCGAGAAGCGGTGAAAATGAGGGACTCCCAGTTCGTATGAACCATTGTGGATACCAATGCGTTGGAATTATCGCGAGATTTCCCCCCCATAGAAATACACAGGGCTGTGCCAGGACCAGGGCGTCAGTTCGAATTAACTGTAAGTTCGAATTAACCGTGTTTGAATTAACTAGCTTTTACTGTGCTAGCGAGCAACGAGCACCTCAGAAAAGAGTTTCCCGAAGTACCAAGGGTCACCACAACAGGAACTTCAAGGGCATGTTATTCTACTGCCCACATTGTTCTCGTCCAAGATGAGATAGGTATAGCTAAAAGCACTGGCAGTGATTTAGACATCATAGAAATCTAGAATCCACACGAGTTCAAATGATGTCTACATGTTCTAATGTTCATATAGTCACATTCAGTACCTTGGCAAAACAGGACAACCTTTCAATACTAGATTTAACGGGCATCCCGCAGACACGGCGAAGAAATTGCCGACAGCAGTAGCACAGCATTTTAAAGTGGTAGGGCTTTAGATAATTCAATCAAACTTCCAGTCCCCGAGAGACAACAAATATAAAGAGTAATACTCTATTGACAATTTTAATACGCTCCAGGCAACAGGTATAAACGTTTCAAAGGGTGCTCTTGAATTCATTTGATATGGTAAGTACCCAACGAAAACCAGTGAGCACTAAGCCTTTTATCTTCTAGAAATTTCTAACCACTGTGAAATTATCATTGTCAGGTGGTGCTTCCAAGTGACATCTGCCTCCCTTGGAAGGCCACTTTCTTTTTCACTGACTCACCCTACCTGGCACGCTGGCCCTTCCCCACTTTCGCGTTGGCCTTTCCTTTGTTTAGGTTGGAGGCTTGAGGCATATTGCCAAGCCCGTTTATTTGCTTTACTTTCATGTATTCATGTTTTGCCCCCCAAAAACATAGCAACGTTCAGCACAGACCGTGCCAATGCAATGTTCACGATTGTCTGAAATCATTGAGTTAAGATTATGCGCAGGATGTGAATAGTCGATACAGGTGAAAATATTCCAACTGGAAACAACTGGGACCAGTTCAAGTGGTTTATGGTCAAATTCCCAGCGGGGACCAGTTGCCAGTGGGTTGCAACTGTGACCCGTTGGCAAGTGGTCCCCTCTGGGAATTTGACCATAAACCACTTGAACTGGTCCCAGTTGTTTCCAGTTGCTATTGGGACCAGTTGTCAGTGGACCCCTGCAATGCATACAGCCGAAGAAGCTTGGCTCTAAAACTCGACTCCATTTATTAGAAACATTGCAGATTTTGCACGGGCCGTGAAGCATCTTGATTGCTTCCTTGGAAAGGCGGCAGACACTTGCACATTTCGTAGATCTCGTGCGTATGTGACCATCTGAAAGCAGTATTTACACTGTTAGCGAAACTGTTATGACTACTTTACACATGCAATATCCTACCAAAAATTAAACTTTATCAACATCCAACAAGTATTGGCTTATTCTTAGTAAGAAAATCGTGCAGTGTGCCCCTATGTAAAGCCGATATTGCACTTAACCAAAACACAAGTACTAGGTGCAATTACGGATAGCTCCTGTAAGCAGAAACTGTGGCTCTTAATGCGTGTCTCTTAATACATCACTCGATCGATAAATATATACAATTGGGAGATATCTTTTATGAAGGATTTATAAGTGAGGCCCTGCTCAATTGTGCCCTTCAATATACGATTGTAGTTTTCTACAAATCCCTCTACCATATACAGTCAACAATGTGTTTGTGAATAAATAAGCACATCTTTAATGTATATCTATACAATGGTAAAAGGTACAGATACACTGCAGTATTATGCGGTGCAATATAAACACAAATCGTGGCACATACAATTCCCGATTCTCATCCCCTTATGAATTCTCATAAAATTCACATTACAAACACTATCTGTAGAGATCATGCCCTGATCTATTCCGATTTTTAAAAAGTCGAGTTTATCTCAGCGGCAAGAACAAAAGAAAATCATTGGTCAGTAAAGCCGAAGCTCATACACAGACAACAGGTTTGGGGATATTTATTTGCCGAGCAAATACGTGCCCTGTTCTTGCACTTCGGACAGAGCTACAAGTGTGCACTAGCATAGTTCATAGTTGTTTAGCATGCTGTTCAACACAAGTATTCCGCGACACTCGGTTGAAAATTTGCAGCACCAATACATCACAACGCTGTGTCTAAAGGCAACGTTCCATCATCTCCACGCTCAAAACATCTTCACATTCTCTCACTCGAAGCAGAAGAGATTAATCACCTTCAAACGGCTGCATCACGGACAAGGCAAGCAGCACAGCATTCCGAACACAATGGATCCATATATCCGTCTTGTCACAGGCAAAAACACTCGTACTAACGGTAGCCTGAGGTCATAAAGTCTTCCAGAGATGACATTGTCGAACATTAATCAACAAAACCGCCAGTCCTGCGCGGAACACGCAGCACAGCCACAGCGAAAGCTGGGAGAGCGGCCTTTCTAGAGCCTTTTTTAAACACTCTTGGGGCAACTACTACAAGTGCACTAGCATGGTATCCACTACGCCATAAATCATCATAATTTTTGTGTAGTGGGGAAGCATCTACTATGCCATTATTCGTCATTCTTCGGAAAAGTGCGGTACCCGCTACACTCTAGTAAAGCATTATGTGTGCACTTTGTTGATGCTGATACGCAACTACAGTGACTGCTGTCGGCCGTCCCGTTAGAGAGGGTAGAGAGGAAGAGGGAGTGGTAGATGTTTTGTAGCGTTAGCTACACTGGCCTAGCCAAACCCGTTTCGCGCACCTCATCAAGAGCCGTGCTGCGCATGCGCGAGGATCAGTGATGTCATACAGCTGGTGCACCGGAGCAGGCATCTCCCGCGCACTCCGCCGCCGCCGCGCGCAACTCACCGCCGCCGGTCTGTGCATTCCAGGGGTGTGACGTCGTAGCCGTGGTAGACGCACTGGCGCCGGCGCGCACGCAGCTATTCGCCTTCGCTGTGCAGTCGCTGTCTGACACTGCGCTGGAGCCGCTGCGCTTCTGACTGGCGTTTGCCAGTGTGGTATAGCCATGGAGAAGGAGAGCGCCAATGCTGCTCAACGGCGCAGAAGAGCGGAGAAGCTTGACTCATCGGGTCCCGAAGTAGTTGAGGGTAGGAAGAATGAACAGAAAACTGTGTTGGGGCCATAGAGACGGCAGCGTGTTACTTCACTGATCACCAAGCCGTCTTTGTGGCAATAGAGAAGCAACCTGACGTTGAGCAAAAATATACATGTGCCACATAATACGTATACCGTGTTTGTGTGTCATTGGAGCAGCAGTAAGCATGATAATCAAGCTAATCCTAGACAATCAGGAAAGCTAAGAATAATCAGCTGAACCTTTGCTAACACTACGTATATCCTGGCATAGCCGAGCTAATTCACTGCAACATTCTTTTTGGTGGTGTACGGCAGTCTCGGTGGTGTACGGCAGGAATGTACGGCAGTACATTCGGCAGTCTCGGCCGTGGTGGCTACCACGCTCGCGTCCGGGCGCTGCACCACCGCAGTTCCGCCGCCAGACACAGCCGCCGCCGACGCCACATGGCCCACCTGCGGGCCAGCGCTCCGCTACGAGGAAGACCGATGTTTGGCGTACCCCCCGACCACGTTACCAGTGCGGAGAAGCCGGCCACTGCCGGCCACACGTACCGACGCTGCCCCGCCTCGTGCGCTGCTGCTTTGAGCTGTACAGGTGGCGCCCCCAACGGCGAACGGTGGCGAAAAGCGGAAACGCGCGGCTCATAGCACGGCTACCCCTAGCACGGCTGCTCTATGAAAGCGCACCGCACGGGGTGCGGCCTGCTACGTCGCCCGAAACCGGCGTGAGGAGCTTTGTTCTCTGCACCGCCACAGCGGCGCTGCTGCCGCGGGACAAGCCCACGCGGATGAGAACGATCCTTTGGCTGTGTCCGCATGCTTCGCGTTTAGATTTTATAGTCGCGAGAGTTGTGCATTCTGTTTCCAAACTTTAAAACAAAATCTCACCGCTGCCTGCAATGCCACTAATGGGCTCACATGAGGCCGAATGGCGTACCTTTGCAAGCGAACTTATATTGAGCCACACGACCACAATTCAAGAGAACTAGCGAGTTATCTATCGAGCGGCCGCCTCGATTGAGTTTGCTTAGTTCCTGGGGAAAGGAAAATCCGCAAAATTAAAATTCTTACGGCTGTTTTCATGATGATATATTTGGATAAATATTTTCTGGTGGATTTTATAGTTGCGACCTCCTAGAAAAATGAGATAGCTGTTTTTAACTGTCATTCAGCCATATTACCAACGTGTAAAAAAAAAAAAAAAAGACCACGTAAAGCTCTGCGAAGTGGTATGCTCTCTTTATTTACACAATACGACGCCACGGAAAAGCTGCTTGTTCACCGGCTTTAAAATCGTATCACCTTCCGTGACAGAGGCTTGTAGGCTTCTCGTCCTTGCATGCTCGCAGCCTTTGCTTGAACATGCCTTCCAAAGCACACCCTCTCGTAATATTATTTCGTCATAATTAGGCTTCTTGCTGCCGAAATTATGTTTCATGATGAAAAAACTTTTTTTGGTCACCTTCGTCGGATGATTTGAGCAACTTCACAAAGTCCTGGATTTCTTTACTTTCATCGTAGTTTTGAAGTCGCTGCCTCATCATGTCATGTCATGATGCTCTTCCTGATTTATTTTCATCTTTAGCCGATGCTCTGTCTTTTTTGCATCATTCAACACGTTCACGATGTTGTTTCACGTGCTTTGTCGACAAGCGAAACATTTCTGGGGCGCATTTCTGCTGTCGCCTCGATAACAAGTTCTTGTCGCTCATCGCTCTCAGAAGAAAATGAGGCAACTGCACTTACCCTTGTATGCTCCGATTCCTCACGGTCAGCCGTTGCTCATTCCACTGCATCAAAAACACGGCCACAAGTGCTTCGACGTTGTTTCTGCCCCTGTGTTTGTCAACTTTCTTTTCGCGCATACTCTGGGTACTTCGGGAGGACAGGAACAGCTGTTGGAAGCAATATCTTCAGCCTCGTTGACTTCGTATAGTCATCGTCGGTGAATTGTAGTGAACACACCAAAGAACTGTCCCAAGGGCTTCCTTTTGATCCCTGGCGAGAAATGTTTTTCAGCCATGCTTTACAGCGCTCTGCGTCGCACGGAAACTCGTGGGTCCGTGCCCACGAGTTAATGGGTCCTTTCTTGCATTCGTATTACACAGCGGCACGCAACAGTTGCGCGGCATAGCGCCACGTGTGCACACACCACGTGCGCACACACCAATCTCGACCCTTCTGCACTACCACGTG
>JALIZH010010522.1:0-12880 GCA_030522465.1 Rhipicephalus appendiculatus | reverse complement strand
GTACAGAGGCGCTCTATCACGAAAGTAGCATGTACTTCAATGTGTTGTCACGAATTGCATCACAGTTCTCTAGTATCACGCCAGCTGTCACGCATGTGAAAGGCCAGATGGGTGGGCGCTTGGCTTAAAGGGCCAATCCACGACAAACAGGTGTGTTATCGCGCCTATTGAATGCGTAAATTAATCAGGAACAGCAAAAGAAGCATCAACAGAGGCCTTCCATCGCGTCATGGGTTGGTTGTACAGCTTCTTGGGTGCAAATATTCAGTCTTCCAGCTTGTGAAGCTTCTATACAAGGCGTCACGCCACGGCAACTGCGTATAAAGTCAATGCAACCTTGAAAAATACAGCAACTGTCGGAGCACGCTCACGCAACACTCCAGTTCTTGCCAGATTTTGTCTTTGGCGTCTCTCCGCCGGCAGTCGCTCAGCTGTGCAGCTCCGTTTGCTGCGTCATACAGGGTGCCCGAGCTAACTCTAGCCAAAGCTTAAGAATTATGTCCCCTTGCTCCATGGCGACGTGGCCAAGTGCTCGTTGCTGGCTATTGCATTGCGTAACTCACGCTATCTTTTAAGTGTTGCTAATTTCTTAATTAAGCAATATTAATTCTTCAACTTTTGAAGGAAAGATGCTCGCCAGAAATGGCAGTTATAAAGTTGGAGATCGGTTTACCAAACGTCCGACTAAACAGTTTCCAGCTATCTAGCTATTAAATGCTACTGTTTAACCCCTCACTACAGATGCCCGCGAAATAAAAAAAATCGACGTGACAAGCCCGCGTGCACGCAAGCGGGCATGTCATGTGCCATATTTTGTGCTTAGCGGGCATTTTTAGCAAACAGACACGTTCCGCAAACCGATCTACAAATTTCGCATTAGAATTTTTCAGAAGTTGGAGAATTAATATTGCCTAATTAAGCAAACAGCGTAACTGAAATAAAAAAAAGTGTGACTTAAACCGTGCAGCAGTCAGCAACATGCATTTGGTCGCGTCATCATAGAGTGCGTCGGCATATTGTTCAAGTCTGGCTAGAGTTGGCTGGGCCCGTCACAGTGGAGCACTGTTTCTGGTCCTCGGCTGCTGACCCGAAGGTCCCGGGTTCGATCGCGGCCGTGGCGGCCACACTTCCGTGAAGGGAAAATAATAGACTCCCGTGTACTGTGCGACGTCAGAGCACGTTAACCCATTAGGGACCAGTGTACTTTAAAAAGTACACTTCCTTTTTCGGGCATAGAAAATGCAAAACAGAATATTCTGATCTTGCTCATTACAATTTCTGATGCCGAAGGTTGCAGCAAGAAAATCCTAATTTGGAATATTGACTCGGTTATGTTTTTTCTGTTTTATGAGTCGTCAAACTTTTAGGAAATTGAGAGCCTGTTAAACGCACGTGGTCAGTACTACTTTATCTACATTAATTTGAAGTTTTACATTTTATATGTTGAAAAAACGGACGGTTTCTGGTTCAGGAAGAGCAATTCAATCCCTGCAAAGCGCGAGCAGCCTATATAGTGCATAGTTTTGCTGTGAGGAGTAATCAAATGTTGCTGTACTTTATTTAGTACACTGGGACTTCGTGGGAGCATACATGTATCTCTTGTTGTGTATTGCATCATAGATTCAACAGGCTTTTTTTGTTATGAATGCCGTTTTTTCGGTTATCTCAGACTCATGAGGCTGCGAAAGATGTCGCTGTGAATATACGAGAGCCTCTTGATGTTTTAATTGACGATTCTGACCCTAACATGGGAACTTAGGAGGAGGAGGGGAATGAAGGCGGTGCGAATGGATGCTCTCTGCCAACGATAAAACAACACGGAACGAAAGGAACGTGGGTGAGATAACTTCTGTTTTGACTCAGGAAAGCAGCTTTGTTTCGAAAATGGCAAAGACAAGAGCATAATTGTTATGCTGACGAAAGGCTACACAGTTGAGTCACTATGCTCTGTATCGTGGTGGCCATTCACTGAAAAGAAAAAAAAAACGTAGTGCCACTGTCCTCCTTCATCCGCAGTAACAATGCCATGAGGGGATTTGAGCTCTACGATTAAGCTGCGAATGACTAGAGAATATTCATCGCTGAAAAAAAGTGGTACCAGCCCCTATTTACCTAGATGATCGAAATAGCCGCAGACAAAGCATAAAGGGTCTGCTACCACATTGCAGGTTTTAGCAGACCCTCTACGCGTTGACTATTGTCTTTTAGTCGCATAACAGCAAAATACTGATTGCGCCTTGTTGTACCCAAGAGAAGTATCAAAGCTCTCCAGATTCTACTGTGCTTGCCATTACCCTCTATCCATACGGACATTTTCACAAGAAGCCGGCAAAACAGTAGAATTCTGCCAAAATACATCAAAATCGTGTGGCGAAAAGCGTGACGTTAGGCTTTCCCTAAAGCACTGGTCCTTGATTAAGTGGCATGGGCCAAGATAACTTTGTTATTCCTTTCACAAGGGCGCAGCCTACTCGCCATTCTTGCATCAAGTCACCTTACCCATTGCTATCTGGAAGGCCCAGCGTACTTTTTATAGTACAGTATCATAACTCCTGAAGAAACGCACGTAACTCTATGAAAATTTGCACGTGTGGTTATCTGTTGTGGTTAATTAAATAAGCAAAATTTCAATAAAATCGGACCAGTAGTTCTTTCGTGGTCCTTAATGGGTTAAAGAACAACAGATCGTCGAAATTTGCGCAGCCTTCCACTAAGGCGTCTTTCATTGTGATATCGTGATTTTGGGACGTAAAACCCGAGATATTTTTAGAGTTGGCTGAGGCACCCTCTGTATTATAACAAATGCACGGACTTTGTCATTTTTGTAACTGCGATGACTTTTGTAACGGTCTGGTGGGTACATGCGCCATGCAGCATGCAGCGAAACCGACCTGAAGACAGGGCGCTCGAGCGGCCGTCTATCAATTCGTTCTCCCACTCTAATTTTGTGTTCCCTGAGAATTTGTGCCAGTGTTGCTTTGTCTTGTTCCATAACATGCAACGTTAGGCAGAATTACACGTGTTTTTCTCATTTTATATTGCGGAGTGCCACGTCAATTTCTTTTTCACTCGCGGATAGAGAACACGTGGCGCGAAATGTGAGACTTGCTTTATTGCATTGTCTAAGCTGATTACAGTGAGCTATGAATGGCAAAGCATTATCAGGTAGTAAAGCGATAAGGATAAACGAGAGTGACTGCAGTCGTGATCGGCTTTGTCAAATTTAGATGCGAAACGGCGTTCGCAATAATTGCGCGTAATTAATAAACTCAGTTATGTAACTAGAATTATGGTGGGTATTGTAGTTAACAGCAAGCAAGGTTTATGGAACGCGTGTCTCGCTTACAAGCAATAATGGAACTTAAAGGGGCCCTGCAACACTTTTTGAGCATGGTCGGAAAACGCTGCCGATGGGCGGTCAAGGCTCCCGAGAACACGCGAGCTAAATATTATAGCGCAGCACGCGGCCTGGAATTCACAATAAATTCTTCAAGTCAGCTAAAAATCGCTTTCTCATCTCTCGACAAATGACGCTACAAGCTCAAAAATCACTCGTCACAGCCATTGTATCAGCCATTGGCTGAATTGAGCATGGCGAGCTCAGTCGTTGCTGGAGCCGCGGCGGGAGGCCGCGACTTGTCCACGCGTGCACGCGCGACGGCACTGAAAAGCCGCGTATTCGAAGAAAAAAGAAAGAAAAAAGTGCTCAATGTCACGAGGCGCGCGTGTCGTATTTTCTTTCTCGTTGCCATCCCTCCCTGCTTAGCTTCCAGCGCTTTCATTGGGACGATAGAAGAGAGAATGCAATTGCAGCGTGCGACAAATCTTTGTAACTCCGCTCGTACTGGACGTATTCTAAAAATGTTTGCGGCGCTGTATTCGCGAGGCAATTAGCTCTTTTAGTGAATCTATTTCATGGCTACTTGGAAAAGTGTTGCAGGGCCCCTATAAGGAATTGGGTTATACACACAGGTGGACGGTTTTACATGGTCAAAAAAATACTCATCTCAGTCATTATCAAATTTCAACGTTCAAGTTTTTAACCAATTATTTCAGCGAACGTGTAAGAATATTAGGGTCTAACGTCCCAAAACCACGATATTAATATGTGAGACGCCATTGTGTAGGGCTCCGGAAATTTCGACCACCTGGTGTTCTTTACCGTGTCCTGACATCCAGCACCTAGCTTTACCTCGGCATTAATACGCGTCCGCCCCCCCGCCGGGATCGAACGCGCGCCATTCGTGTCACATACAAAAATACGCGAATTGAAGGCCTCAAGTTCCGCGACCCACATGCGCATCGAAGAAATTTTGAAAATGGCACCAATTTTGAGAGAATCGTTAGCCTAACCTGCGCTAGGAATACACTGTTCATTTCACTATTTTAACAGAAGGTGGTTTTAGCCATTGCAGCATGCACGATGCTAAGTACTCGTGTTTCGTTTAAAGCAGGGGTTGGCAGCCCGCGGCCCGCGGGCCGCATGCGCCCCCCGTGGCAGTATTATGCGTACGTAAATGTTTAAACTGCGCGAAGAAGACGGGACGGAAAGAGGAACACATACACACACACTGTGTGTGTATGTGTCTTTCCATCCCGTCTGCTTGGCGCAGTTTAAACCTTTACGTTACCATGAACCGACTAGCACAAAAACATGCCTTGCTTCATTATGCAAACCCCGGCACGGCGTCATACCCCTTGCCCCCCTTTCCCTGTCCACTTCCTATTTGAAGGCCGACATGGCAGTTCTGACCTAAAATCTATATTTTCTCTGAAAATAAGCGTGATTTCAAATCTAACCCAGTCTTACAAATTAGTGTCGATTCGACGAATTTTCACGCTTTGCCTGCAGGGACCTCCGCCTCCCCCCCCAACCTTACGTGCGGCCCGCCACTGTGTCGCTTTCAAGCAACTTTGACCCTCCGCCTCAAAAAGTGGCCGACCCCTGGTTTAAAGCATTGAAAGCAAATGTTTGTAAGTGACGGGTTGCAGTTCATCAGTTAAAATATGTGCTGTCAACTGGTCAATTCGCATGTGCATTGGATAAAACTGGATGAGTAGGTAATTATTTTAATTTATCCAACATGTGTGCTTCGCTTCAAACATCATTGTGTCTCCACAAAAATAATTGGACTGGATGAGCGGATTATTGTCAAGCTGTCTTTAACATCTAAATAAACAGCAGGTACAGAAAGCAGCGATCGTAAAGGTTGGTCATGAAAGCTAACAGGCAAGAAAGTTCGTAGCATTGTTCGGTACTTGCAAGTGTAAATGTAGAGAGCACCCGAATCACGTTTTCATCGACGAATGGCGCAGCTGTTGTCCAGGTATACTGAAACATGACAATATGTTCGACAAACGGCACCTATAGCTAGAGGGGGAGTGTCAGACATATTTAAAGGAGTACTGACACGAATTTTAAGAATTTTTGGATTGTTGCTCTAAATGAAAGTACTGGTGTCGATAAACCTATAAAGAGTGTCGTAGTGCATGGGAATACATTGGATATATTTTTAATACCGCTACCATAAAACAGCAATTTTCGGTTTCGGTATCGAAGGGGCGGCTTCTCAGTGACGTATCAGAACAGTGTAACGTCACGGGAAGACAGCGACTGGCGACGTACTAACGGAAAATTTGTCATCTGCTCGTGGTGCACGTAAACAACGATGGGTTAATTGCCGTCCAGTGATTCTGACAGTGATTTCTGCGATTTAGGCTGCATGACGGATGCAGAGCTCGCGAACTCAGAACTGACTTGACTCGTCGGGATAATGTCCATTGCAATGGAGCTGACTTGCAGATGCTCAGAGACGAAAACTTTTAAATCAAAATAAAATATTTTATACGCGTTGTCTGACTCCGCTGTGTGGAGAGCGTTGACACTGCATACCAAAGAAACGAAAAATGTCCCTTTTGCGATGTTCCAAAATTGTGTCAGTACTCCTTTAACATTAGATAATTCCCGATGTGACGCTTCACCCATACCTCCACTGGGGAAGACGTCGAGTGTCTCAGGTTGCAGTAAACCTGACGTGTTGTATTCGTTCAATCAAGCGAAAAGCGTTTTTCCTAACTCCCAGCGTTAGCTGCACCCGAAAGCGCTACGCCTGCGTATTTGTGATTAATAGTATTACCCGAAAGTTAAATGCGTTCCCAATTATACCAACGTTACCAGAATTTTGGGGCATCTGTATGTGACGAGATATCTCGGCGCCAGCAGCGGCATACTGTCATAACTGAATGGGAAGTAGACGAAAAAAATTATATCTAACAAAAGAAGCTAGTTATCCAGAACGGCTCCCGGTTATATGCAGCAGAGACTCGCCGGAGCATTCTGGTAAAATTTGAGTATCGCATTACAAAGCGCGTGCCTTCCCAGGACATTTGAACACCGCCCACTGGAAATACGTGGGTAGCCATTGTAAAATATTAAACACCCTGGGAAGCCACGCGGTTTGTAATGCGACGCTATAACTTTACCAGAATATACCTTTGGGTCTCTGCTGCATATACACGGAAGCCGTTTTTGGTAACTAGGTTTCTTTGTCAGATATGATTTTCATTGCCTATTTCACATTCAGTTACGGCAGCCCACCGTTGTCGCCGACGAGAGATGGCGATACGTGCACAGGTCCCCAAATCCTGGTCATAATGCCAAATCTTGCCACTTCGCTTTGTCACGTCCGCCGAGGTGGTGTAGAGGTAACAGTGCTCGGCTGCTGACCCAAAGGTCGCGGGTTCGATGCCGGCCGCCAGTGGCGTAGCGAAGGGGGCGGATTGGGGGGGGGTTCAGCCCTTTCCTCCAAAAAGTTTCTCAATTTTGCTTGAGTAAATACACGCACACATACAAACACACGCACGAACATACATAAAGCATGGTTAAACCGCCCCCCCCCCCCCCCCCCCCTAAAAACACTTCTGGCTGCGCCCCCTGCCGGCCGCGGCGGTCGCATTTCGATGGAGGCTAAATGCTAGAGGCCCGTGTACTGTGCGATGTCAGTGCACGTTAAAGAACACTAGATGGTCGAAATTTCCGGAGTCTTCCACTACCGCGTCTCTCGTTATCATATCGTGGTTTTGGAAAACAGTAAAGATGCTTACCAGTGTATAAGGGCTATGTCACCCACCTTGTGTAGTTTAACAGCTGTGGTGTTGCGTTTCTGCTGGCCAAGAAGACGCGGTTTCGCTTACCCAAAATGGCAACTACATTTTGATTTCCTGACCTGACTAATGCAAATAATAAATATCAGGGTCCCAGCAGGAATCGAACCCAAGCAGTCTGCGTGGCAAGACGCCCTTCTGAAGTACATTTTGGTTGGGGAGAAATGCAAAAATTGAAGGGCACGTTGTAAATTACAAAGTGTTATCGGCGAAAGACTGTGGCCTTTCGACTGACTATTCCATGTCTTTTTAAATGCGAAGCGTTTCTTAGCGAACTTCAGCGACTTTGAGCGTATCTATCTATCTATCTATCTATCTATCTATCTATCTATCTATCTATCTATCTATCTATCTATCTATCTATCTATCTATCTATCTATCTATCTATCTATCTATCTATCTATCTATCTATCTATCTGTCTGTATGAATGCCTCCGTAAGAAAGGAAAAGGGGTGGGGCGAGGGGGGGCTGGGGGGGCGGCAGCCATACAACACATGCGTCCGCTTTCAGCAGAAGGGTAAACGCTTTGGGCCGTGTCTTGTCGCATTTTGGATGCCGCGGATCAATGATCAGTTAGGGATAAGCATATAAATGTGTAGGCATTGACCTCATACTGCAAATACGCATCGGAATATAAAGTGTAGTGGCGTTACTGACGACTGCTAAACGGCAGGGGGTGGTGCTGCAATATTCAGTGCCTCTATAGTGTGATATAAGCGAAGCACTCAAAACTACCCTTAACGTGCTGCCAGAAACAGTCTCGCCAAAATCGTGGCACCGTCGAGAAAAACGAGGCCAGCCCACGCGTGGGTACATGCGGAGCTGCTTTAGCCCTTACTATGCACTTACTTGCACTGTGCGAAAGACATATAGTGTCTATAACGCAACAAAGAACGTGCTTTTAGCTTGCGCAGCTTTATGTGGAGAACAGGGCGAGACCCTAATGTCCCCATACAAAGCCCACCTCTCAGTACAAACAACTGTCTATTACACAACCAAGAGCATATTTAGCGGACGTGGAGAGGTGACGTAACACAGCCGTTTTTAGTAGTGGCTCTTCTGGTTCGTGGTGTGTTAGGAAAATCAATACGGCACTATTTTGTGTTTTTTGCTTCTATCGAACAGCTTCCTTTCTGTGAGCCCCGAGCTCGCGACGCGAGTACGTGTCGTCATTTCAGTGTTTTTGAAGGGGAGGAGGGGGCGTCATCAGCTAAAGCGCCAATGACACGTGTTGGGGCAGGGTGAAAATATAGGCAAGCAATTTTTCCATGGGTCGAACTGAAAGTGAATTTCCAATGTGCATACATATTCACCATAGATCTTTAGTTCAGATCAGAAGAAATAACTTTATTGAGTGCCCTCCGAATTGGTGGCATGGGCCTGGATCCCGCCTAGACTTCGGCCAAGGGTTGCTGGCCCTTGGCCGTACATATGGAGGTGTATGTACCCCACACCCTCGTGCATTGAATTAAGCTTTTGCCGCTGAGTCTTGCGTGCAGATTGAGCGTAACTACAACTGGACAATGATATACGGCCGCAATGCAAAGGTTCGAGCGAAATATTTGAAAACGGTGATTGTTTAACTCCCGAATCCATTTGGTCGCCCTGCGTGAGAGATCCTGTCGCAGGCGCCGTCCAATCGTTGCGCGTCATTTCCTTTTGCAAGGTTGTCCCTCTCCTAATGAACGTCGCTGGGTTGAAGTTTGAAGATAAATGGACGGCAGAGACTGCTGCGCCGCGCGGCGCACGAGCCGCTCCCACACAGAAACGGCTCCTGCGCCGCACGGAAGTGACGTCATGCACTTTCCCGGTTAAGCGCGTCGTTTGAATATGCCATGAGTTCGCCGAATCGGCACGCGACTTTCAGTGTGCCTCTCCGTTGGCCTCCTGTCAGCCGGACTTGCTGCTGCTACTGATGCGCCGCTGGTGGTCCTGTCTACAGGCCCTTTGATATTGGATGTGTGATGATCTTCGCAGAATTGACTCTATTTACTACGACGTTTCTTGGCGTAGAATTCAGATGCAACTGGCTGCATCGGTTTATCCGTCATCCGCGTAAGGAATGTTGATTTGCACGGTTTATCAATGCTCTGATGACAGGAAGACGCACTGCAACAGACGTAGTCTCAGAACTGAGTCACTGGGCTCCTAGATTTCGCGAACGGCTCATGATGATGGTGTCGCGATGAAAAGAAACGCGAACAGCGTAAAGCGTGGCTTTTGGTACAGTCGAACTTCGGCATGCCTTGACTATCGCTGGGCGAATCTGCTTTCCGCCGGCGTCACCGTAGCGCTAGAATTTTGCTCCGGCTGGCGCTATCGCATTGCGTGTGTTCCGAGTGCAAGGCATGACTGACAGATTGAAACCATAAATGATGGTGGACAAATTTCCTGCCATCATTTTTTTAGCAGTTAGTCACTGTTTCTCTTCGCCTCTCTTAGCCGCGCCGTATATGCAACATGAAACCTTGTTAGGTCGCTCAGTGTACCGTCACCGTCTCGTTCTATACAAGGACGGGACGAAGTAATCGGCAGACCAAGTCGCTTCAAAATACTGACGTGTCACCGTGATGCTCTATGCAATCAGCACTTCATAAACGATGCCCAGTGGCAACTGCCGACTGCGTTAGCCCACCTACTTACAAAACAGTGCCGAACAGTTTGTCTGCCTTGCTTAAAGGGACCCTGAAACGGTTTTGACGATTTTGTACAAACGCATTGAGCCAGTAGACCAAGTCCTAAGGCTCATTTACAGACTAATTTAAGCTCTCTGCGTACACTGTGTAATTGATTACAACGCTATAAAGCTGCGAATCGCTGCGGATCACTGCGGCTCAGCCCAACGCGTTTTCAACCGCCCCTCCCCAGTAGGACACGCAGTCTGCGCACGATCTGATTGGCTGCGGTGTGCGCGCACGAAAAATTGGCTGGTAGGGTGGCGGCACCTGTCGGAGCAGATATCAACCCCTCCGCGATGTCTCTGTTGCCAGACGGCGTGCGTGCTGCCGGGTGCACTGGGGCTATGATGATGATGATAGGTGGCTCCGAGATGCACGCAACCTGTCGGCGTGCAGTCTCAGAGGTCATCACCGGGCGAAGCTCAAATCATCGAGTTGCTCACATGAGCCCTGCGATCGCCAGCGATGCCAGCGTGTATCATGAGTTGAGGAGGCAAGGCAGGGGTAAGAAGGAGGGTATGATATAATTGGCCGTAGCCGCCTTGGTACACGGCGTGCAGCGAAATTTGTGGTGCCAATGGTTCGATGATGCTCTAGCCTAAACGCTGACAAAGCTTCAAATAACCGTTTCAGGGTCCCTTTAATAACACGGCCTGTGATAGCACAGCAAACGGATGAGAACGGCCAATACGTGTTCGCACTTTGCGAAAAAAGTGTGCAGTGCAGGAGCATTGGCCATCGGAGATCACATGCTTAGTAAAAACACTTCACAGCCGCACTAGAATATATTGTGCGTCCCCGACGTTCTCACGAACTGTGCTACCACATTTATTTCATCGTTGACATCGCCCTTCACGACAAGCAAATCGAGGTACTCGGCAGTAAGGACACTCATCTTCGACACACCACGTTTTGACATCGCCATCTTAGGCTGTACTTCCAACAGCAACAACCCGCACATCAAAGTGAGAAACTCTATGACCATGTCTACGCTGCACATCCTCCGTGCTGCACATAGATTTTTTGCAGCTGCCATCTTTGCCACTGTTACCTTTCGCAGCGCCCCCTGGGTTTGAGATGCTTGCGATATGTCATTATAGTTAACAAATGTGCGTTAACTGACTCCTCAAACACTTTTTGTTTACTATTTGTGCAGGTTTAGCACATTATAAAGTAATAATCTGTCCATTTGAGTTGTTTTAAGTTAATTTTATTAAGGTGACGTCACTTCCGTGCGGCGCAGGAGCCACTTCTGTGTGGAATCGTCTCGTGCGCCACGCGGCGCAGGAGACGCTGCCTAAATGGACAGCGCCCACGTTAATGACGTTCGGGAGTGTGGCGACAGTTGACAGGTACTCTCGGCATAATGGCTCGTCCGATCCGGGAAAGCAAACGGACTACAGGAAGCAGAGACTCGTTCGAACAGGACTTAATGCGGTATTATCACACGTCTCGCGTCTGCTCTGCTGGATCTTCAGTTAGCGCCAGCAGGTCGCTATCATTGCGCGAGTAAAATGCGTAAGAATCCACAAGGACCTACGCCTCGCTATTTTGTCACCTAATGTATAGACCAGATTCTAATGCGTTCGAGAAAGAATGCACGGACAAAATTCATTCTCAGCAGTCTGTCAAGGAAGGCTGTGTCGGTAATGGGCAAACTGTCTTTCTGCAGCCATGTGGGTGTTATAGATATATAATTCCGCAATCAAACTAACGTTCACGAACAGCGAATTACTATCATTAAGTAAAACCCCTCAGTTCTGTTTATTCTCGCTGTTCCGTAGGCGGCACAACTACAGTTTTGAACAATTATATTAAACAAATTAACACCATCTTCCCAAAGGGAACCCTGATGGGGTGCGAAGCAGCAGCGTTGCGCACGGTTGGCGTCACGGGTTGAACGGCGCTAACGCGGGTGCTTCGCATCCCATCAGGGTTCCCTTTGTGAAGATGGTGTTAATTTTGCGCGTGAACCGACGAGTCGGCGGTGTAGCGAGCGGCGGTCGCGGTAGCGGAGCGAGCGGCGGTAGAGGCAGGTGTTGCGGGCGAACGGACGAGGCGGCAGCTGCGGGCGCTGCGGCGAGCGCGCGGCAGGCGAGGCAGAGAGTGACGTCAGCGCGCACTGCGAAGGGAGCGTGACGTCAACGCCGTGACCTACTTGGCACCGCTCCAACACCTGCGGCGAGGGCAGCGCGTTGCGGCGCGTTTCTACGGACTTACGGAGGGACAGTGTTACACAGGCTAGCCAAATAGCTGCTTCGCATTTAAAAAAGCATCTCGAGGCAATCGTTTCGAGTGTTTCTAATGCAGGAATGAGCTAGCGGGCTAATTAATTGTTTATTATTTAGTTGTAGCACAGAAATGACTTTATGGTCCATATATATGCGCAAAAACTCTTTGGATCTGCATAAGACGACTAGAACGCGAAAGCCGGCTTCTTATGCTTTTTCTTCTCAGTGTATACAGGGTGTCCCAGCTATCTTTAGCCAAGGGTTAAAAAAATAGAATTATTTGAGGCAAAGCGAGTGAAGTCAGTTGAATATTGTTTACAGCCATCTTGCGCACTACGGGCAATTTTTCGTTTCGTAATTAACTAATTTGTTAATTATGATTAATCTACTAACTTGATAAATATTGACTTTACGCAAGAAATGAGAGTCGCAAAATTCGAGGTCGTCTTCAGAAACCCCCATTGCATCATTTGCGATAAAGAAAGTTTTACGCGTACCATTTTTCCATGCTGCAAAGAAAGCCCGCGAAATACAAAAAATACCACGTGACTAGCGCATTCGCGCGCCACGACCGTGCTGCTCTCAGCCGTGGTTTGAGCGAACTAAATCAGCTGCGATCACGACCCGCCGGCTGCGTTGCAGCAGTAGGCCGATAAATTTACGGTGGTTTTCTTGGCCCGTTGCCAGCCAGTTGGCGCGCGTGACTGTGCAAGTTGTAGCGAGCGCGGGCGAAGAAACCACCGTAAACTTATCGACCTACTGCTGCAACGCAGCCGGCGGGTAGTGTCGCAGCTGATTTTGTTCGC